>CM041754.1:15909454-16014387 GCA_023373885.1 Hestina assimilis | reverse complement strand
CAACTAACTTCTTCCTTTCTTCTTAACCTAACCTAACCTATTTAACCTAACCTAACCTAACCTAACCTAACCCCTAACCTAACTTCTTCTTCACACAACTAACCTAACCTAACACAACCTAACTTCTTTAACCTAACCTAACACAACCTAACAACACAACTAACTTCTAACCTAACCTAACCTAACCTAACACAACACTAACACAACCTAACAACACAACCTAGCCTAACCTAACCTAACCTAACCTAACACAACCTAACCTAACCTAACCTAACCTAACCTAACCTTCTTCTAACACAACCTAACCTAACCTAACACAACCTAACTTCTTCTTTAACCTAACCTAACCTAACCTAACCTAACCTAACCTAACCTAACCTAACCTAACCTAACCTAACCTAACTTAACCTAACCTAACCTAACCTAACCTAACTAACCTAACTAACCTAACCTAACCTAACCTAACCTAACCTAACTAACCTAACTTCTTCTTCTTTAACCTAACCTAACACAACCTAACCTAACTTCTAACCTAACCTAACCTAACACAACACTAACACAACCTAACACTAACACAACCTAACCTAACCTAACCTAACCTAACCTAACACAACCTAACCTAACCTAACCTAACCTAACCTAACCTAACCTAACCTAACCTAACACAACCTAACCTAACCTAACCTAACCTAACCTAACCTAACCTAACCTTCTTCTTCTTTAACCTAACCTAACCTAACCTAACCTAACCTAACCTAACCTAACCTAACCTAACTTCTAACCTAACTTCTTCTTCTAACCTAACTTCTTCTTCTTCAACCTAACCTAACTAACCTAACCTAACCTAACCTAACACAACCTAACCTAACTTCTTCAACCTAACCTAACCTAACCTAACCTAACCTAGCCTAACACAACCTGGCTAACCTAACCTGTTAACCTAACCTAACCTAACCTAACCTAACCTAACCTAACCTAACCTAACTTAACCTAACCTAGCCTAACCTAACTAACCTAACCTAACCTAACACAACCTAACCTAACCTAACCTAACCTAACAACCTAACACAACACAACACAACCTAACACAACCTAACCTAACCTAACCTAACCTAACCTAACACAACCTAACCTAACCTAACCTAACCTAACCTAACCTAACCTAACCTAACCTAACCTAACCTAACCTAACTAACCTAACCTAACCTAACCTAACCTAACCTAACCTAACCTAACCTAACCTAACCTACAACTTCAACCTAACCTAACCTAACCTAACCTAACCTAACCTAACCTAACCTAACCTAACTTCTTCTTCTTTAACCTAACCTAACCTAACCTAACCTAACCTAACACAACCTAACCTAACCTAACCTAACCTAACCTAACCTTAACCTAACCTAACCTAACCTAACCTAACCTAACCTAACCTAACTTCTTCTTAACCTAACCTAACCTACAACCTAACCTAACCTAACTAACCTAACCTAACACAACCTAACACAACACAACTAACCTAACCTAACACAACCTAACCTAACTTCTTAACACAACCTAACACAACACAACCTAACCTAACTTCTTCTTCAACCTAACCTAACCTAACCTAACCTAACCTAACTAACCTAACCTAACCTAACCTAACCTAACCTAACCTAACCTAACCTAACCTAACCTAACCTAACCTAACCTAACCTAACCTAACTAACCTAACCTAACCTAACCTAACCTAACCTAACCTAACCTAACACAACCTAACCTAACCTAACCTAACTTCTAACCTAACCTAACAACCTAACCTAACTTCTTCTTAACCTAACCTAACCTAACCTAACTTCTTCTTCTAACCTAACACAACACAACACAACCTAACTAACCTAACCTAACCTAACAACACAACACAACACAACACTAACACAACTTCTTAACCTAACCTAACCTAACTAACAACACAACCTAACCTAACACAACCTAACCTAACCTAACCTAACCTAACCTAACCTAACTTCTTCTTCTTCTTACCTAACCTAACCTAACCTAACCTAACCTAACCTAACCTAACCTAACCTAACCTAACCTAACTTCTTAACCTAACCTAACTTCTTCAACCTAACCTAACCTAACCTAACTTCAACCTAACCTAACCTAACTTCTTCAACTAACCTAACCTAACCTAACCTAACCTAACCTAACACAACTTCTTCTTCAACCTAACACAACCTAACTTCTTCTAACCTAACCTAACCTAACCTAACCTAACCTAACCTAACCTAACCTAACCTAACCTAACCTGCTTCAACCTAACACAACACAACCTAACACTTAACCTAACCTAACACAACTTCTAACCTAACCTAACACAACACAACCTAACCTAACACTAACAACACTAACTAACCTAACCTAACCTAACCTAACCTAACACAACTTCAACCTAACCTAACCTAACTTCTTCTTCTTCTAACCTAACCTAACTAACCTAACCTAACCTAACCTAACCTAACCTAACCTAACCTTAACCTAACCTAACCTAACCTAACCTAACCTAACCTAACCTAACCTAACCTAACCTAACCTAACCTAACCTAACCTAACCTAACCTAACCTAACCTAACCTAACTTCTTCTTTAACCTAACCTAACCTAACACAACCTAACTTCTTTAACCTAACCTAACCTAACCTAACCTAACCTAACTTCTTCTTCTTCTAACACAACACCTAACCTAACTAACCTAACCTAACACAACACAACACAACCTAACCTAGCACAACACAACCTAACACAACACAACACAACCTAACCTAACACAACACAACCTAACCTAACCTAACCTAACCTAACCTAACCTAACCTAACCTAACCTAACCTAACCTAACTTAACCTAACCTAACCTAACCTAACCTAACCTAACCTAACCTAACCTAACTTAACCTAACCTAACCTAACCTAACCTAACCTAACTTAACCTAACCTAACTTAACTTCTTCTTCAACCTAACCTAACCTAACCTAACCTAACCTAACCTAACCTAACCTAACCTAACCTAACCTAACCTAACCTAACTTAACCTAACCTAACCTAACTTAACTTCAACCTAACACTAACACAACACAACCTAACTTCTAACTAACCTTAACCTAACCTAACCTAACTACAACCTAACTTCAACACAACACAACACAACCTAACACAACTAGCTAACCTAACCTAACCTAACTTAACCTAACCTAACCTAACTAACCTAACACAACTAACTAACCTAACCTAACCTAACCTAACCTAACCTAACCTAACTTCTTCTTAACCTAACCTAACTTCTTCTTCTTCTAACCTAACCTAACCTAACCTAACCTAACCTAACCTAACCTAACCTAACCTAACCTAACCTAACCTAACCTAACCTAACCTAACCTAACCTAACCTAACCTAACTTCTTCTTCTAACCTAACCTAACCTAACCTAACCTAACCTAACCTAACCTAACCTAACCTAACTAACCTAACCTAACCTAACCTAACCTAACCTAACCTAACCTAACCTAACCTAACCTAACCTAACCTAACCTAACACAACTTCTTCTTCTTCTTAACTCTTACAACTAACCTTTACAACACAACCCTAACCTAACCTAACACAACCTAACTCTTCTTCTTCTAACCTAACACAACACAACCTAACCTAACCTAACCTAACCTAACCTAACCTAACCTAACTTCTTCTTCTAACCTAACCTAACCTAACCTAACCTAACCTAACCTAACCTAACCTAACCTAACCTAACCTAACCTAACCTAACCTAACCTAACCTAACCTAACTTCTTCTTAACCTAACCTAACCTAACCTAACCTAACCTAACCTAACCTAACCTAACCTAACCTAACTTAACCTAACCTAACCTAACCTAACCTAACCTAACCTAACCTAACACAACCTAACTAACCTAACCTAACACAACCTAACCTAACCTAACTTCTTCAACACTAACCTAACCTAACCTAACCTAACCTAACCTAACCTAACCTAACCTAACTTCTTAACCTAACCTAACACAACCTAACCTAACCTAACCTAACCTAACACTAACCTAACCTAACCTAACCTAACCTAACCTAACCTAACCTAACCTAACCTAACCTAACCTAACCTAACTAACCTAACCTAACCTAACTAACTTCTTCTTTAACCTAACCTAACCTAACCTAACCTAACCTAACCTAACCTAACCTAACCTAACCTAACCTAACCTAACCTAACCTAACCTAACCTAACTTAACCTAACCTAACCTAACCTAACCTAACCTAACCTAACCTAACCTAACCTAACCTAACCTAACCTAACCTAACCTAACACAACCTAACCTAACTTCTAACCTAACCTAACACAACACAACTAACCTAACCTAACACAACCTAACTTCAACCTAACCTAACCTAACCTAACCACAACTAACCTAACCTAACAACTAACCTAACCTAACCTAACCTAACCTAACCTAACCTAACCTAACCTAACCTAACCTAACCTAACCTAACCTAACTTCTTCTTCTAACCTAACCTAACCTAACCTAACCTAACCTAACCTAACCTAACCTAACCTAACCTAACTTCTTCTTAACCTAACCTAACCTAACCTAACCTAACCTAACCTAACCTAACCTAACCTAACCTAACCTAACCTAACCTAACCTAACCTAACCTAACCTAACTTCTTCAACCTAACCTAACTAACAACCTAACCTAACTTCAACCTAACCTAACTAACCTAACCTAACCTAACACTAACCTAACCTAACCTAACCTAACCTAACTTCTTTAACTTAACACAACACAACCTAACACTAACACAACCTAACCTAACTTCTTCTAACCTAACCTAACACAACCTAACCTAACCTAACCTAACACAACCTAACCTAACCTAACCTAACCTAACCTAACCTAACCTAACTTCTTCTTCTAACCTAACCTAACCTAACCTAACCTAACCTAACCTAACCTAACCTAACCTAACCTAACCTAACCTAACCTAACCTAACCTAACCTAACCTAACCTAACCTAACCTAACCTAACTTCTTCTTTAACTTCTTCTTAACCTAACCTAACCTAACCTAACCTAACCTAACCTAACTTCTTAACCTAACACAACTAACCTAACCTAACCTAACACAACCTAACACAACCTAACTTCTTCTTAACCTAACCTAACCTAACCTAACCTAACCTACAACACAACACAACCTAACCTAACACAACACAACCTAACCTAACACAACCTAACACAACACAACTTCTTACAACCTAACCTAACCTAACACAACCTAACCTAACCTAACCTAACCTAACCTAACCTAACCTAACCTAACCTAACCTAACCTAACCTAACCTAACCTAACCTAACCTAACCTAACCTAACCTAACCTAACCTAACCTAACCTAACCTAACCTAACCTAACCTAACCTAACCTAACCTAACCTAACCTAACCTAACCTAACCTAACCTAACCTAACCTAACCTAACCTAACCTAACCTAACCTAACACAACCTAACCTAACCTAACCTAACCTAACCTAACCTAACACAACCTAACCTAACTTCTTAACCTAACCTAACACAACCTAACCTAACCTAACCTAACCTAACCTAACCTAACACAACCTAACCTAACCTAACCTAACCTAACCTAACACAACACAACCTAACCTAACTTCTTCTTTAACTAACCTAACCTTCTTACAACCTAACCTAACCTAACTTCTTCTAACCTAACCTAACCTAACCTAACCTAACCTAACCTAACCTAACCTAACACAACCTAACCTAACCTAACCTAACCTAACCTAACCAACCTAACCTAACCTAACCTAACCTAACCTAACCTAACCTAACCTAACTAACCTAACTTCTTCTTCTAACCTAACCTAACCTAACTTCTAACCTAACCTAACTAACCTAACCTAACTTTAACACAACCTAACCTAACCTAACCTAACACAACCTAACTAACCTAACTTCTTAACCTAACACAACACAACCTAACACAACACAACAACTTCAACACAACACAACACAACTTCTTCAACTTCTTCTAACCTAACCTAACACAGCACTAACCTAACACAACCTAACACAACTGCACTTCAACACAACACAACCTAACACTAACTTCAACCTAACCTAACCTAACTTCTTCTTCTTCCTCTTCTAACCTAACCTAACCTAACCTAACCTAACCTAACCTAACCTAACCTAACCTAACCTAACCTAACTTCTTCTTCTAACCTAACCTAACCTAACCTAACCTAACCTAACCTAACCTAACCTAACCTAACCTAACCTAACCTAACTAACCTAACCTAACCTAACCTAACCTAACCTAACCTAACCTAACCTAACCTAACCTAACCTAACCTAACTTACCTAACCTAAACCTAACTTCTTCTTCTAACTTCTTTAACCTAACACTAACACAACCTAACACTTCAACACAACCTAACCTAACTTCTTCAACACAACCTAACACAACCTTCAACAACCTAACCTAACCTAACCTAACCTAACCTAACTAACTTCTTTAACTAACACTAACCTAACTAACCTAACCTAACCTAACCTAACTTCTTAACCTAACCTAACCTAACTTCTTCAACCTAACCTAACCTAACTTCTTCTTTCTTCTTAACCTAACACTAACCTAACCTAACCTAACCTAACCTAACCTAACCTAACCTAACCTAACCTAACCTAACCTAACTTAACTTAACCTAACCTAACCTAACCTAACCTAACCTAACCTAACTTCTTCTTCTTAACCTAACCTAACCTAACCTAACCTAACCTAACTAACCTAACCTAACTCTTCTTCTAACCTAACCTAACCTAACCTAACCTAACCTAACCTAACCTAACCTAACCTAACCTAACCTAACCTAACTAACCTAACCTAACTAACCTAACTAACCTAGCACAACCTAACCTAACCTAACCTAACCTAACCTAACCTAACCTAACCTAACCTAACCTAACACAACCTAACCTAACCTAACCTAACACAACTTCTTCTTCTAACCTAACCTAACCTAACCTAACCTAACCTAACCTAACTTCTTTAACCTAACCTAACCTAACCTAACCTAACCTAACCTAACCTAACCTAACCTAACCTAACCTAACCTAACCTAACCTAACCTAACCTAACCTAACCTAACCTAACCTAACCTAACCTAACCTAACACTAACTAACCTAACTTCTTAACACAACCTAACTTCTTCTTCAACCTAACACAACCTAACCTAACCTAACTAACCTAACCTAACCTAACCTAACCTAACCTAACTAACCTAACCTAACCTAACCTAACCTAACCTAACCTAACCTAACCTAACTAACCTAACCTAACCTAACCTAACCTAACCTAACCTAACCTAACCTAACCTAACACAACACAACCTAACCTAACTTCTTAACCTAACACAACCTAACCTAACCTAACCTAACCTAACTTAACCTAACCTAACCTAACCTAACTTCTTCTTAACCTAACCTAACCTAACCTAACCTAACCTAACCTAACCTAACCTAACCTAACTTAACCTAACCTAACCTAACCTAACCTAACCTAACCTAACCTAACCTAACCTAACCTAACCTAACCTAACCTAACTTAACCTAACCTAACCTAACCAACCTAACCTAACCTAACCTAACCTAACCTAACCTAACCTAACCTAACCTAACTTCTTCTAACCTAACTTCTTCAACCTAACCTAACCTAACCTAACTTAACCTAACACTAACCTAACTAACCTAACCTAACCTAACCTAACCTAACCTAACCTAACCTAACCTAACAACACAACACAACCTAACTAACCTAACCTAACACAACCTAACACAACCTAACCTAACCTAACCTAACCTAACCTAACCTAACCTAACCTAACCTAACCTAACCTAACCTAACCTAACCTAACCTAACCTAACCTAACCTAACCTAACCTAACCTAACTTCTTCTTCTTCTAACCTAACCTAACCTAACCTAACCTAACCTAACTAACCTAACCTAACCTAACCTAACCTAACCTAACCTAACCTAACCTAACTTAACTTAACCTAACCTAACCTAACCTAACCTAACCTAACCTAACCTAACCTAACCTAACCTAACCTAACCTAACCTAACCTAACTAACCTAACCTAACTTCTTAACCTAACCTAACCTAACCTAACCTAACTAACCTAACTAACCTAACCTAACTAACCTAACTAACCTAACCTAACCTAACCTAACCTAACACAACCTAACCTAACCTAACCTAACCTAACACAACACTAACCTAACCTAACCTAACCTAACCTAACAACCTAACCTAACCTAACCTAACCTAACCTAACCTAACCTAACCTAACCTAACCTAACCTAACCTAACCTAACCTAACCTAACCTAACCTAACTTCTTCTTAACCTAACCTAACCTAACCTAACCTAACCTAACCTAACCTAACCTAACCTAACCTAACCTAACCTAACCTAACCTAACCTAACCTAACCTAACCTAACTAACCTAACCTAACCTAACCTAACCTAACCTAACTTCTTAACTTCTTAACCTAACCTAACCTAACTTCTAACCTAACCTAACACAACCTAACTTCAACTAACCTAACCTAACACAACCTAACCTAACCTAACCTAACCTAACCTAACACAACCTAACCTAACAACCTAACCTAACTTCTTTAACCTAACCTAACCTAACCTAACCTAACCTAACCTAACCTAACCTAACCTAACCTAACCTAACCTAACCTAACCTAACTTAACCTAACCTAACCTAACCTAACCTAACCTAACCTAACCTAACCTAACTAACTAACACAACACAACACTAACCTGGCTAACTAACCTAACCTAACCTAACTTCTAACCTAACACTAACACTAACTTCTTTAACCTAACCTAACCTAACCTAACACAACCTAACCTAACCTAACCTAACACAACCTTAACACAACCTAACCTAACCTAACCTAACCTAACTAACCTAACCTAACCTAACTTCAACACAACCTAACCTAACACAACCTAACCTAACCTAACCTAACACAACTAACCTAACCTAACACAACACAACACAACCTAACCTAACACAACCTAACCTAACCTAACACAACCTAACCTAACCTAACCTAACCTAACCTAACCTAACCTAACCTAACCTAACCTAACCTAACCTAACCTAACCTAACACAACCTAACCTAACCTAACCTAACCTAACCTAACCTAACCTAACCTAACCTAACCTAACCTAACCTAACCTAACCTAACCTAACCTAACTAACCTAACCTAACCTAACCTAACCTAACCTAACCTAACCTAACCTAACCTAACTAACCTAACCTAACCTAACCTAACCTAACCTAACCTAACCTAACCTAACTTCTTCAACACAACCTAACTTCTTAACCTAACCTAACCTAACCTAACCTAACCTAACACAACACAACCTAACCTAACACAACTAACAACCTAACCTAACACAACCTAACCTAACCTAACCTAACCTAACCTAACTAACTAACTAACCTAACCTAACCTAACTAACCTAACCTAACACAACCTAACCTAACCTAACCTAACCTAACCTAACCTAACCTAACCTAACCTAACCTAACACAACTTCTTCAACCTAACCTAACCTAACACAACCTAACCTAACCTAACCTAACCTAACCTAACCTAACCTAACCTAACCTAACCTAACCTAACCTAACCTAACCTAACCTAACTAACCTAACCTAACCTAACCTAACCTAACCTAACCTAACCTAACCTAACCTAACCTAACCTAACTTAACCTAACCTAACCTAACCTAACCTAACCTAACCTAACCTAACACAACCTAACCTAACCTAACCTAACCTAACCTAACCTAACCTAACCTAACCTAACCTAACACAACCTAACCTAACCTAACCTAACCTAACCTAACCTAACCTAACCTAACCTAACTTCTTAACCTAACCTAACTAACCTAACCTAACCTAACCTAACCTAACCTAACCTAACCTAACCTAACCTAACCTAACCTAACCTAACCTAACCTAACCTAACCTAACCTAACCTAACCTAACTTCTTCTTCTTCTTCTTTAACCTAACCTAACCTAACCTAACTAACTTCTTAACCTAACCTAACACAACCTAACCTAACTTCTAACCTAACCTAACCTAACTAACCTAACCTAACCTAACCTAACCTAACCTAACCTAACCTAACCTAACCTAACTTCTTCTTAACCTAACCTAACCTAACCTAACCTAACACAACCTAACACAACCTAACCTAACCTAACCTAACACAACTAACCTAACCTAACCTAACCTAACCTAACAACCTAACTTCTTCTTCTAACCTAAACTAACCTAACCTAACCTAACCTAACCTAACCTAACTTCTTCTTAACCTAACCTAACCTAACCTAACCTAACCTAACCTAACCTAACCTAACCTAACCTAACCTAACCTAACCTAACCTAACCTAACCTAACCTAACCTAACCTAACCTAACCTAACCTAACCTAACCTAACCTAACCTAACTTAACCTAACCTAACCTAACCTAACCTAACACCTAACTAACCTAACCTAACCTAACCTAACCTAACCTAACCTAACTTCTTCTAACCTAACCTAACCTAACACAACACAACACAACCTAACTAACCTAACCTAACCTAACCTAACCTAACCTAACACAACACAACTAACCTAACACAACCTAACCTAACCTAACCTAACCTAACTAACCTAACCTAACCTAACCTAACCTAACTTCTTCTTCTTCAACCTAACCTAACCTAACCTAACCTAACCTAACCTAACCTAACCTAACCTAACTTAACCTAACCTAACCTAACCTAACCTAACCTAACCTAACCTAACTTCTTCTTCAACCTAACCTAACCTAACCTAACCTAACCTAACCTAACCTAACCTAACCTAACCTAACCTAACCTAACTTCTTCTTAACCTAACACAACCTAACACAACCTAACCTAACAACCTAACCTAACCTAACCTAACTTCTTCTTAACCTAACCTAACCTAACCTAACACAACCTAACCTAACCTAACACAACACAACCTAACCTAACTAACACAACCTAACCTAACCTAACCTAACCTAACACAACCTAACCTAACCTAACCTAACCTAACCTAACCTAACCTAACCTAACCTAACTTCTTCTTCTTCTTCTAACCTAACCTAACCTAACCTAACCTAACCTAACCTAACCTAACCTAACCTAACCTAACCTAACCTAACCTAACCTAACCTAACCTAACCTAACCTAACCTAACCTAACCTAACTTAACTTAACCTAACCTAACCTAACCTAACCTAACCTAACTTCTTCTTCTAACCTAACCTAACCTAACCTAACCTAACCTAACCTAACCTAACACAACACAACACAACCTAACTTCTTAACACAACACAACCTAACCTAACCTAACCTAACCTAACCTAACCTAACTTCTTCAACTTCAACCTAACACTAACTTCTTAACCTAACCTAACCTAACCTAACCTAACTAACCTAACCTAACCTAACCTAACCTAACCTAACCTAACCTAACCTAACTTAACCTAACCTAACCTAACCTAACCTAACCTAACCTAACCTAACTTAACCTAACCTAACCTAACCTAACCTAACCTAACCTAACCTAACCTAACTTCTTCTTCAACCTAACCTAACCTAACCTAACCTAACCTAACCTAACCTAACCTAACCTAACCTAACCTAACACAACCTAACCTAACTTCTAACCTAACTTCTTCTAACCTAACCTAACCTAACCTAACCTAACCTAACCTAACCTAACCTAACCTAACCTAACCTAACACAACCTAACCTAACCTAACCTAACCTAACCTAACCTAACAACACAACCTAACCTAACTTCTTCTTCTTAACTTCTAACCTAACCTAACCTAACCTAACCTAACCTAACTAACCTAACCTAACCTAACCTAACCTAACCTAACCTAACCTAACCTAACCTAACCTAACCTAACCTAACCTAACCTAACCTAACCTAACCTAACCTAACCTAACCTAACTTCTTCTTAACCTAACCTAACCTAACCTAACCTAACCTAACCTAACCTAACCTAACCTAACCTAACTTCTTAACCTAACTTCTTCTTCTTCAACCTAACCTAACCTAACCTAACCTAACCTAACCTAACCTAACCTAACCTAACCTAACACAACCTAACCTAACCTAACCTAACCTAACCTAACCTAACACAACACAACTAACTTCTTTAACACAACTAACAACACAACCTAACCTAACCTAACCTAACCTAACCTAACCTAACTAACCTAACCTAACCTAACCTAACCTAACCTAACCTAACCTAACTTCTTCTTCAACCTAACCTAACCTAACCTAACCTAACCTAACCTAACCTAACCTAACCTAACCTAACCTAACCTAACCTAACCTAACCTAACCTAACCTAACCTAACCTAACCTAACCTAACCTAACACAACCTAACCTAACACAACCTAACCTAACCTAACTTCTTCAACACAACCTAACCTAACCTAACCTAGCACAACACAACCTAACTTCTTCAACCTAACTTCTTCAACCTAACCTAACTTCAACCTAACCTAACACAACCTAACCTAACCTAACACAACCTACACAACTTCTTCTTCAACCTAACCACAACACTAACACTAACCTAACCTAACCTAACCTAACCTAACCTAACCTACTAACCTAACCTAACTTCTAACCTAACCTAACCTAACCTAACCTAACCTAACTAACCTAACCTAACCTAACCTAACCTAACCTAACCTAACCTAACCTAACCTAACCTAACCTAACCTAACCTAACCTAACCTAACCTAACCTAACCTAACCTAACTAACTAACCTAACTTCTTTAACCTAACCTAACCTAACCTAACCTAACCTAACACAACCTAACCTAACCTAACCTAACCTAACCTAACCTAACCTAACACAACCTAACCTAACCTAACCTAACCTAACCTAACCTAACCTAACCTAACCTTCTTCTAACACAACACAACACAACCTAACTAACCACAACACAACCTAACCTAACCCTAACCTTCTTCTTCAACCTAACCTAACCTAACCTAACCTAACTTCTTAACCTAACCTAACCTAACCTAACCTAACCTAACCTAACCTAACCTAACCTACTTCTTCTTCTTTAACCTAACCTAACCTAACCTAACCTAACCTAACCTAACCTAACCTAACCTAACCTAACCTAACCTAACCTAACCTAACCTAACCTAACCTAACCTAACCTAACCTAACCTAACCTAACTAACTTCTTTAACCTAACCTAACCTAACCTAACCTAACCTAGCACAACACAACCTAACTTCCTAACCTAACCTAACACAACACAACACAACACAACTGGCCTAACTAACTAACACAACTAACTGGCTAACAACACAACCTAACCTAACCTAACCTAACCTAACCTAACTTCTTTAACCTAACCTAACCTAACCTAACCTAACCTAACCTAACCTAACCTAACCTAACCTAACCTAACCTAACCTAACCACAACCTAACCTAACCTAACCTAACCTAACCTAACCTAACCTAACCTAACCTAACCTAACCTAACCTAACCTAACCTAACCTAACCTAACCTAACCTAACTAACCTAACCTAACCTAACTAACCTTCTTTAACCTAACCTAACCTAACCTAACCTAACACAACACAACCTAACCTAACACAACCTAACCTAACCTAACACAACACAACCTAACTTCAACACAACCTAACTTCTTCTTCTTCTTAACACAACACAACCTAACTTAACCTAACACAACCTAACACAACACAACTTCAACCTAACTAACACAACCTAACCTAACCTAACCTAACCTAACTAGCTAACCTAACCTAACCTAACCTAACCTAACCTAACCTAACTTCTAACCTAACCTAACCTAACCTAACCTAACCTAACCTAACCTAACCTAACCTAACCTAACCTAACCTAACCTAACCTAACCTAACCTAACCTAACCTAACCTAACCTAACTAACCTAACCTAACCTAACCTAACCTAACCTAACCTAACCTAACCTAACCTAACCTAACCTAACCTAACCTAACCTAACCTAACCTAACCTAACCTAACCTAACCTAACTTCTTCTTTAACCTAACCTAACCTAACACAACCTAACCTAACCTAACCTAACCTAACACAACCTAACCTAACACTAACCTAACTAACACAACCTAACCTAACCTAACCTAACCTAACCTAACTTTAACCTAACTAACCTAACCTAACCTAACCTAACTAACCTAACCTAACCTAACCTAACCTAACCTAACCTAACCTAACCTAACCTAACCTAACCTAACCTAACTTCTTAACTTCTTCTTCTTCAACCTAACCTAACCTAACCTAACTAACCTAACCTAACCTAACCTAACCTAACCTAACCTAACCTAACCTAACTTCAACCTAACCTAACTTCTTCTTAACCTAACCTAACCTAACCTAACCTAACTTCTAACCTAACCTAACTAACCTAACACAACCTAACTTCTTCTAACACTAACCTAACCTAACCTAACCTAACACAACCTAACACAACCTAACCTAACCTAACCTAACCTAACTAACTAACTCCTAACCTAACCTAACCTAACTTCTTCAACCTAACCTAACTTCTAACACAACCTAACCTAACTAACACAACCTAACCTAACCTAACCTAACACAACCTAACCTAACCTAACTTCAACCTAACACTAACCTAGCACAACCTAACACAACCTAACTTCTTCTTCTAACCTAACCTAACCTAACACAACCTAACCTAACCTAACCTAACCTAACCTAACCTAACCTAACCTAACACAACCTAACTAACCTAACTTCTAACCTAACTAACCTAACCTAACCTAACCTAACCTAACCTAACACAACCTAACTAACTAACCTAACCTAACCTAACCTAACCTAACCTAACCTAACCTAACCTAACACAACCTAACCTAACCTAACCTAACCTAACCTAACCTAACCTAACCTAACTTCTTAACCTAACCTAACACAACTAACCTAACCTAACCTAACCTAACCTAACACAACCTAACACAACCTAACCTAACCTAACCTAACCTAACCACAACCTAACACAACACAACTAACTTCTTTAACCTAACCTAACAACCTAACCTAACCTTCTTTAACCTAACTTCTTAACACAACACCTAACCTAACCTAACCTAACCTAACCTAACCTAACCTAACCTAACCTAACCTAACTTCTTCTTCTTCTTCTTCTTCTTCTTAACCTAACCTAACCTAACACAACCTAACCTAACCTAACCTAACCTAACCTAACCTAACCTAACCTAACCTAACCTAACCTAACCTAACACAACCTAACCTAACCTAACCTAACCTAACCTAACCTAACCTAACCTAACCTAACCTAACCTAACCTAACACAACCTAACACAACCTAACCTTCAACACAACTAACCTAACCTAACCACAACTTCTTCTTCTAACCTAACCTAACCACAACCTAACCTAACCTAACCTAACCTAACCTAACCTAACCTAACACAACCTAACTAAACACAACTTCTTCTTCTAACCTAACCTAACCTAACCTAACCTAACCTAACTAACCTAACCTAACAACTAACCTAACCTAACCTAACCTAACCTAACCTAACCTAACCTAACTAACCTAACCTAACCTAACCTAACCTAACCTAACTTCTTTAACCTAACTAACCTAACCTAACCTAACCTAGCCTAACCTAACCTAACCTAACACAACACAACCTAACCTAACCTAACCTAACCTAACACAACCTAACCTAACCTAACACAACCTAACCTAACCTAACCTAACCTAACCTAACCTAACCACAACCTAACACAACCTAACCTAACTTCTTCAACCTAACCTAACCTAACCTAACCTAACTTCTTCCAACCTTCAACACAACACAACACAACTAACCTAACACAACACAACACAACACAACACAACACAACACAACTAACCTAACCTAACCTAACCTAACCTAACCTAACCTAACCTAACCTAACACAACCTAACCTAACCTAACCTAACCTAACCTAACCTAACTAACCTAACCTAACCTAACCTAACCTAACCTAACTTCTTCTTAACCTAACCTAACCTAACTTCTTCAACCTAACCTAACCTAACCTAACCTAACCTAACCTAACCTAACCTAACCTAACCTAACCTAACTTCTTCTTAACCTAACCTAACCTAACCTAACCTAACACAACCTAACCTAACCTAACCTAACCTAACACAACCTAACCTAACCTAACCTAACCTAACCTAACCTAACCTAACTTCTTCAACACTAACACTAACCTAACCTAACCTAACTTCTTCTTCAACACTAACACTAACCTAACTTCTAACACTAACCTAACCTAACCTAACCTAACCTAACTTCTTCTTCAACCTAACACTAACCTAACCTAACCTAACCTAACCTAACCTAACCTAACCTAACCTAACCTAACCTAACCTAACCTAACCTAACCTAACCTAACCTAACCTAACCTAACCTAACTAACCTAACCTAACCTAACCTAACCTAACCTAACTTCTTAACCTAACCTAACCTTCTAACCTAACCTAACCTAACCTAACACAACCTAACCTAACCTAACCTAACCTAACCTAACCTAACCTAACCTAACCAACCTAACCTAACCTAACCTAACCTAACCTAACCTAACCTAACCTAACCTAACCTAACCTAACCTAACCTAACTAACCTAACCTAACCTAACCTAACCTAACCTAACCTAACCTAACCTAACCTAGCATAACCTAACCTAACCTAACACAACCTAACTTCTTCTTCTTCTTCTTCTTCAACTTCTTCTAACCTAACCTAACCTAACCTAACACAACCTAACCTAACCTAACCTAACCTAACCTAACCTAACCTAACCTAACCTAACCTAACCTAACACAACCTAACCTAACCTAACCTAACCTAACCTAACCTAACCTAACCTAACCTAACCTAACTTCTTCTTCAACCTAACCTAACCTAACCTTCTTCTAACCTAACCTAACCTAACACAACACAACACAACTAACCTAACTTCTTCTTCTTTAACTAACCTAACCTAACCTAACCTAACTTCTTAACCTAACCTAACACAACCTAACACAACACAACACAACCTAGCACAACACAACACAACACAACACAACACAACCTAACTTCTTAACACAACACAACCTAACCTAACCTAACCTAACACTAACCTAACCTAACCTAACCTAACTTCTTCAACCTAACCTAACCTAACCTAACTTCTAACCTAACCTAACCTAACTTCTTCTTCTAACCTAACCTAACCTAACCTAACCTAACCTAACCTAACCTAACCTAACCTAACCTAACTAACCTAACCTAACCTAACCTAACCTAACCTAACCTAACCTAACCTAACCTAACCTAACTAACCTAACCTAACCTAACCTGCCTAACCTAACTAACCTAACTTCTTCTTTAACTAACCTAACCTAACCTAACTAACCTAACCTAACCTAACCTAACCTAACCTAACTAACCTAACACAACACAACCTAACACAACACAACCTAACCTAACACAACCTAACACAACACAACTTCTTCAACTAACCTAACACAACCTAACCTAACCTAACCTAACCTAACCTAACCTAACCTAACACAACCTAACCTAACCTAACCTAACCTAACCTAACCTAACCTAACCTAACCCTAACCTAACCTAACTTCTAACTAACCTAACCTAACCTAACACAACTTCTTCTTAACCAACCTAACCTAACCTAACCTAACCTAACCTAACCTAACCTAACCTAACCTAACCTAACACAACCTAACCTAACCTAACCTAACTTCTTCAACTAACCTAACCTAACCTAACCTAACCTAACACAACTTCAACTAACCTAACCTAACAACACAACACACCTAACCTAACCTAACACAACCTAACCTAACCTAACACAACCTAACCTAACCTAACCTAACCTAACCTAACAACTTACAACACTAACCTAACACAACTAACTAACCTAACCTAACCTAACCTAACACAACTAACCTAACCTAACTTCTTCTTCCTAACCTAACCTAACCTAACCTAACCTAACCTAACCTAACCTAACCTAACCTAACCTAACCTAACCTAACCTAACCTAACACAACCTAACCTAACCTAACCTAACCTAACCTAACCTAACCTAACCTAACCTAACCTAACCTAACCTAACCTAACCTAACCTAACTTAACCTAACCTAACCTAACCTAACCTAACCTAACCTAACCTAACCTAACCTAACCTAACTAACCTAACCTAACCTAACCTAACCTAACCTAACCTAACCTAACCTAACTAACCTAACCTAACCTAACCTAACCTAACCTAACCTAACCTAACCTAACCTAACCTAACACAACACAACCTAACACAACACAACCTAACCTAACCTAACCTAACCTAACCTAACCTAACCTAACCTAACCTAACCAACCTAACCTAACCTAACCTAACCTAACCTAACCTAACTTCTTCTTCTTAACCTAACCTAACCTAACCTAACCTAACTAACCTAACCTAACCTAACCTAACCTAACCTAACCTAACCTAACCTAACCTAACCTAACTAACCTAACCTAACCTAACCTAACCTAACCTAACACAACCTAACCTAACCTAACCTAACCTAACCTAACCTAACCTAACCTAACTAACCTAACCTAACCTAACCTAACCTAACCTAACCTAACCTAACCTAACTAACCTAACCTAACCTAACCTAACTTCTTCAACACAACCTAACACAACCTAACACAACCTAACACAACCTAACACAACCTAACCTAACACAACTTCTTCCTAACCTAACCTAACTAACCTAACCTAACCTAACCTAACCTAACTAACTAACACAACTTCTTAACCTAACCTAACACAACCTAACCTAACCTAACTAACCTAACCTAACCTAACTTCTTTAACCTTCTAACCTAACCTAACCTAACTAACCTAACCTAACCTAACCTAACTAACCTAACCTAACCTAACCTAACCTAACCTAACTAACTAACCTAACTTCTAACTAACCTAACCTAACCTAACCTAACCTAACCTAACCTAACACAACCTAACACAACCTAACAACCTAACTTTAACACAACTAACCTAACCTAACCTAACCTAACACAACCTAACCTAACCTAACACAACACTAACCTAACCTAACCTAACCTAACCTAACACAACACAACACAACCTAACCTAACCTAACTAACCTAACCTAACCTAACCTAACCTAACCTAACCTAACCTAACCTAACTAACTAACCTAACCTTCTTCTTCAACCTAACCTAACCTAACACAACACTAACCTAACTTCTTCTTCTTAACCTAACCTAACTTCTTAACCTAACCTAACCTAACCTAACCTAACCTAACCTAACTAACCTAACACAACACAACCTAACCTAACCTAACCTAACCTAACCTAACCTAACCTAACACAACACTATTACAACCTAACCTAACCTAACCTAACCTAACACAACCTAACCTAACCTAACCTAACCTAACCTAACCTAACCTAACTTCAACCTAACCTAACCTAACTAACCTAACCTAACCTAACTTCTAACCTAACCTAACCTAACCTAACCTAACCTAACCTAACCTAACCTAACCTAACCTAACCTAACTAACCTAACCTAACCTAACCTAACCTTCTTCTTAACCTAACCTAACTTCTTAACCTAACCTAACCTAACCTAACCTAACCTAACCTAACACAACTAACCTAACCTAACCTAACCTAACCTAACCTAACCTAACCTAACCTAACCTAACCTAACCTAACCTAACCTAACCTAACCTAACCTAACCTAACCTAACCTAACTAACCTAACCTAACCTAACCTAACCTAACCTAACCTAACCTAACCTAACCTAACCTAACCTAACCTAACCTAACCTAACCTAACCTAACCTAACTTAACCTAACCTAACCTAACCTAACCTAACCTAACCTAACCTAACCTAACCTAACCTAACCTAACCTAACCTAACCTAACCTAACTAACCTAACCTAACCTAACCTAACCTAACCTAACCTAACCTAACCTAACCTAACCTAACCTAACTAACCTAACCTAACCTAACCTAACCTAACCTAACCTAACCTAACCTTTTTTTTTTTTTTTTTTTTTTTGTTTTCGCAGAGAAATGCATTTACGCACACCACTCGACTAGTGTACTCCGAGGGTACACTGGGAGTGTGGTGTGAGACTCGACCACCTGTGAAGCAGGCGGTAATACCCACTAAAACTCTGCGGAACCCTCATCGCCTTTGTGAGACGTCATGGGGTCGCTTGCGCAAACTACCATGACGCCTCGGCGGAAAGGCCCGCCTATGCGGGCCACTGTCGCCGAAAGGGTACCCCGGGTATCGCAGGGCACCCTTTCCCGCCCCGATGGCGTGCGGAGGGACTAGTACCGTCCCTCCGCCGTAGCTCCTCTAGGGTGGAGGAAGCAGGCGCGCAAAGCCGCGCCTCCTGCCTCCAGGTCTCCTTCTCCGGAGAAGGTCCGCCCGGGCATCACCCTCGCGAACCCTCTCCGTGGCCTCCTTCAGCGAGATTACTGCCTCGCAGAAGGAGACCATGGCCGACCAGGACCTCTCGTCGCGGAGCATGGCCCCCACCACGCTCGGCAACGAGAGGTCTCCTACTACCGCCATCAGGGCGTGGCGCTGGGAGCCCAAGCGGCGCATTCCGCCAGAGTGTGATGCGCTGTGTCCACGGACGCATCACACTCGTGGCACCGGGGCGACACTTCCCGACGCGCAACCCGAAACAGGTACTTACCGAAGCAACCATGCCCGGTAAGCACCTGCGTCAGCCTGAACGTCAGGGCTCCGTGCCGCCTCTTGACCCAGCGATCGAGGTGGGGGCGGATTGCCTCCACCGTCGCCAGGCCCGCCGCCGGACTCTCCAGTCGATCCCTCCAGCGCCGGATCAGGGCCTCGTCTGCTCGGCGCCTGACCCGAGCGACTCCCTCCCTCGCTGGACGCTCCCCTTCTTCCCGCTCAAGCGCCCGAAACCGGTAGACCTCGGCGAGCACCTCCGCCTGGAGTTCCCAGGGCGGATCGCTCGCCAAGGCCGTCGCCGCCGTGTATGAGACCGTACGGTACCCCCGTATCGCCCTCACCGCCAGGACCCTCTGCGCGCGGCGCAATTGGGCCTGTTTTTCTGCGGAGAGGGCGTCTGCTAAATGGGGGCACCGTACATGGCCATGGACCTCACGATGCCGGCATAGAGACGCCGGCACGGAGATCCAGGGCCCCCGACGTTCGGCAGAAGCCTGCCGAGGGCCGCGGCGGCGCTCAACAGTTTCGGCGCGAGCTGGGCGAAGTGGACACGGAACGTCCAGCTACCGTCCAGGGTTAGGCCCAGATATTTCATCTGGGCCCGAACCTCCACCATCCTCCCCTGGACGCGCAGGCGGGCGTTGCGGGGGCAGCCCTGCGTGGGCCACGGAACAGGAGGGCCTCCGTCTTGGATACGGAGACCCTCAGGCCCAGCATCCCCATTCGGTCGACGACCAAGTTGGTGCCGACTGTGGCCACTCGTGCCGCTTCTTCGTAGTTCCTCCCCCGGGCCGTGACGAGGGTGTCATCGGCATATGCGATGACACCCATCCCGGGGAGGAGCGGACACCGAAGTAGCCAGTCGAAACCGAGGTTCCACAGGACCGGGCCCAGAACGGACCCCTGTGGAACCCCGCAGCCGACACGTCGTCGACCGACCATCCCATCTGCCCCCGTCCACAACACCTGCCTGTCCTGGAGGTAGGCGTCCAACACGCGCCGGAGATAGAGAGGCACCTCGTGATACCGAAGTGCCTCTCGTGTAGTCTCAAACGGCAGCGTGTTGAAGGCGTTGGCCACATCCAACGAGACGGCAAGAAGCACGCCTCCCTCCTCCACTGCGGCCAACGACCGGACCTTCAGGGCGTTCAGGGCGTCCACCGTTGACCGGCCCGCCCTGAACCCGTACTGAGCCACTGAAAGGCCCGGTCCTACCTCTTCAATATGCTGAGTGAGACGGGCCGAGAGAATTCTCTCGAAGAGCTTGCCCATCTCACTCAGCATAACAATCGGCCTGTATGCCGAAGGCGAGTCCAGAGGACGACCCGCCTTGGGCAACAGGCACAATATTCCCTCCTTCCACGGCTTCGGAAATTGCCCACTCTGCAGACACGAGTTGAACAATCTCCGAAGCCTTCTGAACGGTCCAGGGCGATGCACAGAACTCGCCCTGGAATACCGTCGGACCTGGAAGCCGTCCGTTTGGCCTGAGCTTGTCCAGGGCCAGTTCAAATTCCCCCTCGGTGATGGGGAATCTCCTCCTCTTCCTCGATTAACGAGGAGGAGCCATCACCGGAGGGTGATGTACGGACGGCTCGGGGAACAAAGCCCCCACCAGATTCAGGAGGCTGTCAGGAGCCATGGTCTCCGTGACCGGGGCGCCATGCGCACGGAGTTTGTTCCGCGCGCTTAAGTATGGGCGCCCCCACGGATTCCGGTCCAGGCCCACGAGCAGTTCCTCGTGGGCCGCCTCCTGGGCCCGTTTAATGGCGAGCTGCAGGGCCTTCTTCGCCGCCCTGTAGGTCGCCTGCAGCCCGCTCTCGACCTCAGGGTCCGGGCTGTGCCTCCTGCGACAGCGCAAATATGCGCGCCGCGCTGTATTGCTGGTCACCCGAAGCTGCGCTATTTCGGGTGACCACCAATAAACCTGTCTGCGCCTGTGTCGCCTCCGGGACCTAGGCATGGCCGCATCGCAAATCCTCGTAACGGAGTCGCGCATGCGGCCAGCCTGGTCCTCGACGGATCCACCTCATTCCCCGGGAGCTCCACTCTTCCACGATGGCCGCCTCCTTGGCCAGCTCTTCGTCGAGCCGGCCCAACGCCCACCTCGGCAGACTCCGAGGGGGCCCCCTGGGGCGAGCCACTTGCATCGGGTTGGTGGAGACCTCGAATCGGACGTATAAATGGTCCGATAGGGTCTCCACATCCTCCTCTACTCTCCAGTTTCTCACGATGCGTGCGGTTGCAGGGGTGGCGAACGTTACGTCCACCACAGACCCCCCCTGACGCCGCACGCACGTAAAGGCTGTCCCCACATTGAGTAGGGACAGCCCGGAGAGTAGGGCCCACACCTCGACTGCCTCCCCTCGGCAGTCCGTGGCGGGGTTACCCCACGCCTGGGACTTGGCGTTCAGGTCGCCGAGCACGATGACTTCGCTCGGCGCCTGTCTGCTTACCGCAGCACGGACCGAGTCGAGAAAGTCCTCGAACTCGGCCAGGCTGCGGTTGGGGGAGAAGTATACACCGGCAATCGTATACCTCCCCCACTTCGCCACTACAAGTCCCGGCTCCCTCTCGACTACCGAGAGGGGTGGGCCGATGCTGCTCCCGGTCACAAGGGCCACGGAGCCCTCGACGTCACCCGCCCAGTTCGGCTGGGGCGGGACGTAATAGGGCTCACAGGCCGCCGCCAGATCGATCTCCCACTCGGCAATGGATTGGAGCAGCAAATCCTGCGCCCTTGCCGAGTGGTTGACGTTCGCCTGGAGGAAACGTGTCAGGTGTGCTGGCATTATTGTTCCATGACAGTTTCCTCCTGGGCCTGGCGGCTACTGCTGGGGACGGCTCCGGTCCGAGGAGCCCTAATTCCCTTCGTCGCGGGTGGGGAGCAATCTCTCCCACCCATCACGTGCCAGAGGGCGCCCTGCGTCTGCGCAGACCGCACAACGTGCCGGCCTGCTGCAGTTCCTGGCGAAGTGGCCTTCACCACCACACCGGTAGCAGAGCAGGCCCCTCTCTACTTTCGACGGGCACGTGGGTGATGTGTGCCCGATGCCCATACAGCGGAAGCAGCGCAGAGGGCGCTGCTCCAACACCTGTATCTTGGCCGAAGACCAGCCGACGAGAAGCCGGCCAGCCTCGGCCAAGAGTTTGGCTGCTGCTAAGGGGCACCGGACAACAGCCACGCCCATCCGCCTGACACCCTCGGTGATGTCCCCGACCTTTACGGCTTCTACTGGGCAGCCGCAGGTCTGGGCGATCGCCTCGGCAACACCTTGCGGTGTCACCGAGTCGTCAAGCCCGGTAAGCCGTAGGGTGCCTTTCTCCGAAGGCAGAGACACCGTGGCCATTTCCCCCAGAATCTGGCGCATTTTTGCCTCCAGGGCTTCGGCTGCCTCCTGCGATGTCCCAGCAGGGAGCTCCAGCATTCGCCCATCAGTTGCTGATCGGCGAATGGACACGCCAGTCCGATCCCCAACGGAGCCAACACCACCTCCCTTTGCGGCTTGGTGATAACCTGGGCAAAGGTTACACCTTTCTCTCTGCCGCTGGCGAAGACTTATAGCAATAGCTATAGTCTTATGCGCGGCAGGGAGCTCGGCTTCGGTGGTGTCGACTTCTTGGGGGCTGGCGTCAGTTGGGCCGACGAAGTAGAGGCTGCAGGAGGAGGATTTCTTCCTTCCCTTTGCCCTTCGCGACCACCGTGGCCCATGTACCCTCCTCCTCTCCTTCCATAGGACGGCTGGAGCCCGCGACTGGAGCCACGGGGGGCACCACAGGCTCAACGACTGCCGGTACTGGTACTGGGGCCATCTCCTTCTGGCGGCGTCCGCCCCTCCGGGGTGCTGCCGTGGGAACGAATACGGGTGACTCGGAACGACGCGCAGGTGGAGAAGCCGATGTCGATTGCTCCCCAGGGCGTCGAGCATCCGCAGCCAAAGCGGGGCGGGGGTTCCTCGCCGGAAGGAGGCGGTCTTCAATCCCGGAAAACTTAGCGTCGATTAGAGTCCCAATCGACGCTAAGAGGGATGCCCGCATCTCCTCCAATCCGACCTCCGAGGAAGCCGCGCTCCCTGTCGTTCTCCTCGCCTCTGAGAACTGCCGGCGATGTGCCTTCAGCTCCCCTCTCAGATTTTCGACCTCATTGCGGAGACGTCTATTGTCGGAGGCCAAACGACGAATTTCCTCCGTCGTAGACCTCTCCGCAAAGGTCTCCACTATTTCGGTCAAAGAAGCAGCCGCCAACTTCAGCTTCTTGACCATCGGGCCCTGAAGATGGCCCGACTTCTTTGCTACCTCCAAAACCATCGCAACGCTCCCCTCGGCTTGTGCACGCAGCTCCTCTGCGTTGCATTGGGCCGCAGGGGCTACAGAGGCAGCCATTTCCGCCGCACGATCAGAGGTCCGAGGAGCCTCCTTCAGAAAAGCCCTTGCACCAAGGGCCTTGTTGAAGGCTTGCTCCTCCGCCTCCCTCTCCAAACTGCGCAACTCCTCCCGTGCGCGGGCGATGCCCGTACCGCCCTGATTCCCTCGGCGGGTCTTCCGAGCACGAGCCGACATTCTCGCCTCGGTCTCGGTGTCAGAGCCCCCCGAGCTCCCCAAAGGGGGCACAGGGTGCACCCTCTTTCGCGCCCCAACCGACGAATCGGTTTCCGCGCTCGCGTCTGAGTCCATTACTCAGACGCACGCATCAACAACACAAAACCAAAACAAAACAAATCCAACCGTGTGCAAAACAGACAAATCCGAGAACAAAGCCAAGTATAAATCGTCAAAGCATCAATCCAAATCCAGTAAAGCAAGCCAAGTCGTAAAAGAAAACCAAAACGCATATGAAAACACCGAAACAACGAAAACTCTCAAGGTAAAAAATGTGGAACGCTTCACGATTTTGCGTGTCATCCTTGCGCAACCTAACCTAACCTAACCTAACCTAACCTAACCTAACCTAACCTAACCTAACCTAACCTAACCTAACCTAACCTAACCTAACCTAACCTAACCTAACCTAACCTAACCTAACCTAACCTAACCTAACCTAACCTAACCTAACCTAACCTAACCTAACCTAACCTAACCTAACCTAACCTAACCTAACCTAACCTAACCTAACCTAACCTAACCTAACCTAACCTAACCTAACCTAACCTAACCTAACCTAACCTAACTAACCTAACCTAACCTAACCTAACCTAACCTAACCTAACCTAACCTAACCTAACCTAACCTAACCTAACCTAACCTAACCTAACCTAACCTAACCTAACCTAACCTAACCTAACCTAACCTAACCTAACCTAACCTAACCTAACCTAACCTAACCTAACCTAACCTAACCTAACCTAACCTAACCTAACCTAACCTAACCTAACCTAACCTAACCTAACTAACCTAACCTAACCTAACCTAACCTAACCTAACCTAACCTAACCTAACCTAACCTAACCTAACCTAACCTAACCTAACCTAACCTAACCTAACCTAACCTTTTTTTGCTTGGAGAAATGCAGTTACGCACTCGAGCGCCGGGACGGGTGCAATGGCGCAGGAGGTGTGTGGACTCGGAGCCGAGCCCCCTACCCACTAAAACTCCAAGGTCCCATCTAGCGCCATAGTGGGACGTCGCGGGGTCGCTAAAGCACACAACCGCGACGCCCCGGCGCTTGCCCCGAGGGGCCCACCGGTGGCGGCAACCTACTGCCGCCATATATATATATACATATACTACATACTAATACATATATACTAATACATACCACCGCGCGCGAACGCGCCAGGCCTTTCGGCCTCCACCTTGGGCGGCACCATACTGCCGCCATACATACATACTAATACATACTATACATAAATAAAATACTCCACGGCGCTTTCGCGCCCCGCCGACCAGGACCAGAAGGCCCTGGCAAACCCAACCAAGGGAGCCCTGGGTCCTAGGGCTCCCCCGCCGAACTAACTTTTAATGAGGTTGTTTCCCTCTACGACCGACCGACGTTATTTTTAAAGAGGTTTTCTTCCTCTACCGCCTAACCGGGGCTGAAGGCCCCGGTTAAACACACCACCGGTGTCGCAGGAGCCGCTCGCAGTCCATTCTGATAAGCAGAAAAGTACCGGGGCGACCCATACGACACCACCCTCCTAGGCGCGGTCTGGCGTAAAACGCCCCACGCCCGAACCGTCTGACCCTGTTAGCTTCACCGGGCAGTCGAAGGTGCCACCTGCACAATCGACTCCCGGCTACTGAGCCCCGACGGCACGACAAGCCCAGGGTACCGCAGAGTTTGACCTCTGCGGTTGGGAGAGAACCTAACCTAACCTAACCTAACCTAACCTAACCTAACCTAACCTAACCTAACCTAACCTAACCTAACCTAACCTAACCTAACCTAACCTAACCTAACCTAACCTAACCTAACCTAACCTAACCTAACCTAACCTAACCTAACCTAACCTAACCTAACCTAACCTAACCTAACCTAACCTAACCTAACCTAACCTAACCATAGACATTTTCGCAGACAAAATATTCTCACAGAGTCATATCGTCACCATTTCTTTTTAGTATACCCGGTTTAGTTCCCCCTTCGTTTACATATTAGTTTCACAGCCGTAGAGTCCCATAAAAATTTTTAAATTCAGAATTTCCACTTTATTTTTTAGTTTTTTCGAAATATCACACCTTCCCGTCTTTCCGATCTTCTCGGAACCTATGGACAGATTGTGGAGCTTGTAGAGACGTATCTAACGACATCAAGATCGTCTCGATCGGCCCAGCGGTTACCGAGAAAATCGCAAAAAACTGAAATTTTCATAATTCTTAATACGTAAATTTAATTAAAATATAAAATTTTTACAGTCCGTTTTAAATTCATTCAATTCTTTATAAATAGTTGTAAATCCATTAAAAAATAGTAAAAAACAGCATTCGGGAGTGGTTACTACCATCCCAGTGTTGAAAATTCATAATTTGCATAAAATTTTCATAAAAATCACAATATTTTGTAAATGTTAAATTTCAAGTTCATCCGTTTGTAATACAGTCTTCACAAACATTGTAGAGTCTTTTAACCCGAACACAACGACATATAAATCGTTGTGATCGGCTGCACCATCTCCAAATAATCCCCGGAAAACCTCGAAAACACCCAACCGAGGTTACTTGGTGAATCGAAAAACGATTAATTAACATAGACATTTTCGCAGACAAAATATTCTCACAGAGTCATATCGTCACCATTTCTTTTTAGTATACCCGGTTTAGTTCCCCCCTTCGTTACATATTAGTTTCACAGCCGTAGAGTCCCATAAAAATTTTTAAATTCAGAATTTCCACTTTATTTTTTAGTTTTTTCGAAATATCACACCTTCCCGTCTTTCCGATCTTCTCGGAACCTATGGACAGATTGTGGAGCTTGTAGAGACGTATCTAACGACATCAAGATCGTCTCGATCGGCCCAGCGGTTACCGAGAAAATCGCAAAAAACTGAAATCGAATTACCCTCCCACCCGCCCATTGTATATACTATAGACGAAGGGGACAAATTTTTGACCGAAAATTTTTTATTTTTAAATATCATTCCTGACACCTTGGGGACCCCAAAGCTGGCCTTGGGTGATCTGAGTCACGTGTATTAACATCTCTATAGTAATTTAACAGTTTCATATAATACTTCATTAAACTACAAAATGTTCTTAGCTCGCACACCCACCAAACAGAAGAAGGACGCAGCTGGGACCTCGGGCGATACAGCCGGAAGTCCGAAGCCCATGGAACCGTTGAGGCTCGGTTTTGAAGAGGAGCTGGCAGGGGTGTCGCCCGTGTCCCAGCAGGGCCTCCCGCAAGATGACAGCAGCCAGGCGGACATCGTGTCTATGGAGACACGCTCCCAGATGACGTCGGCTGGTAGTCTGAAGTCCGTAGCGGCGTCCATCCTGAAAAAAGGAAAAGATAAGCTTAGCGAATCTAAAAATCTAAATAGGGAAATTAGGGAAGAGGTCTTTAAGTCGATGCAGGCCCTGTATGATATGATCTCAAAACTTTGTGCAACTCAGGACTTTCTCGTCTCGACAAAGGAGGCCCAGAGGGCGACGTATGAGAACTCGCTGTACGAGCAGGAGAAAAGACATACGTCGTCTCTGGAAGCCCTCCAGAAAGAATTTTTAAATAGGGTTAAAGAACACGACAAACAGGTTCAAGAGTTCATATCAGCATTCCAAAGGAACACAGAAATCATATCCCAGTACAAAGACACTCATAGTGACAATTCAGCAGAACAATTAAATAGACTGCCTCACCCCGCCCCAGAGTGTTCGACGGCCCAGGAGATTACACGCCTGGCCTCCGAACTAGGAGAGCTCAAAATGGAGCTAAGATCCCAGCGCCCAGAAAAGACCTCCCCACCCACTGAAACAGAAAGTACTAAGAAAATAGAGAAACCCGCTAAGACAGGACCAACATACGCCCAAGCTATGTCCACTCCGAAGCATGGACTACTCTTGGAGTCTGCCGACTCTGGCCAGACAAGCGATGACATCATATCGGCGGTGAAGAACAAGGTGGATGTCATCAGCCTGGGTGTCAGAGTAAACAGAGTCTCCAAGCTCTCCAAGCAAAGGGTGGTCATAAACTGCGACACCGAAGAAGACAGAGCCGCGCTGCAAAATGCCATAAAAGAAACAGATGACAAGATAACAGCTATTCCCATGCGCTCAAAGAAACCTCTCCTAAGACTGATCGGGGTAGTAAACGATCTGAGCGATGCCAAAATTCAGGAAGCTGTCTTCTCTCAGAACGGCGGCATCTTGAAAGACGTTACAGGAGAAAAAGACCAATTCAGGATCCTTCGTAGAACCAAGGGCAGGAATAACCTGCTAATTAATGTTATTGTGGAAGTAAGCCCCGGCCTATGGAAGGCACTCATCAACAAGAGACTTCGCATAGGATACCAAGTAGTAACAGCGGCTGACCAATCACCATTGGTGCAGTGCTTCAAGTGCCTCTCGTATAGCCACAAGGCGAGAGATTGTAAGAATCAGACGGCCTGTGGCTACTGCGCAGAGACGCACGATACACGCACTTGCCCCAATAGGAACACACAGCCGAAATGCGTTAACTGCAACCAGAAGTACAGCTCTTACCCACCGCATCCAGCATACAGCGCAGAGTGCCCAGAGTGGGTGAAATGGGACAGACTGGCGAGGACCTCGGTCTCGTATTGTTAAAATTAGTTACAGTTGTAACAAACAAACAAACAGGCAAAAACACTCCACAGATTTTTACATTCGCCCAGTGTAACCTAGGAAGAGGTCAGTCAGCCACCAGCGAACTCCTCCACGAAACCACCAAAAGAAAGTACACAGCCCTCCTTGTACAGGAACCTTACGTAGGTGCATCAGGTATCATGTCAATTCCATATAGAACCGTTCAGAAAACCACCCAAAACACGAAACCCGTCAAATCCGCAATAGTTATTCTAGACCCAAATATAAATATTCAAATTCAACCTAGTTTAGTCACTGAGAATGTAGTTCCCGTCAAATTGGTCACAAGAAACTCCACTATAGGCCTAATATCGGTGTATTGGGAGGAGCACGAAGACCTCCAGCTGTACTTTTCTCAAGTGGAGCGCGCAATAAGAGAAATGAACGTGCCCAACATTGTAATAGGAGGCGATATAAACGCCAAGAGCCCTTGGTGGGGCAGTTCTCACGAAGACAATCGCGGAACGACAGTAGCTGATTTCATTGCACAGCTTGGATTCGAGGTCGTAAATGAAGGCAGCAACGCTACATTTTATGCACTCCGCAGGAACGTCGAGTACAAAAGTGTAGTGGACGTTACACTCAGCTCTCCTAGTATATCTGATAAGATAAGGAAATGGAAAGTCGACGAAAACTTAGTCACCACATCGGACCACAGAGCCATAACATACGAAATAGCACTAGACAAAACAAACACTGAACAAAACCACAATAAATCCACCAGAAAATACAATACACGAAAAGCAGACTGGCCTAAATTCTCGATAACATTAACTGATAAACTGCAGACAGTCAATCTAAACCAAGACACAATCAATAGAGCAGCTAACCAACAGGATATAGACGAAATAGTGACCCAATATACAAACTGTGTAGACCAAGCCTGTCAAAAGGCAATCCCCTTAGTTAAAGTCAGAAAGCACAAGCAGCAGAAATGGTGGAACGAAGACTTACAAAACCTCAAAACCACATTAATCAGATCCCGTAATAAAATTAAAAAAGCAAACCCACTCAGAAAGCCCACCATTATACAGGAATATCTTCACAATCTAGACACTTACAAGCAAGCAATAGCCTCCGCGAAAACTACTAGCTGGAAGAAATTTTGTACCGACCAAGAAAAGGAGACCATATGGGATAGAATATATAGAATCCTAAGACAAACCGGACCTCAACAAGAAGACCTTCTATTACTTGACCACCACGACCAAGAATTAAACGCCACAGATTCCGCAAAGATCCTCGCAGACACCTTTTACCCCACAGACAATCCATCAATAGATACCCCCTACCATAAAGGAATCAGACAGTTCGTGGAAGAACAATTAGAAAACATAACCGAAGTAAGAGATAGATGCCAAATCCAGCTATTTGCTGAACAGGAGGTCCGAGACATCTTAGGAAAAATGAATCCCGCCAAGGCTCCTGGAGAAGATGGGTTCACGGCAGATATTTGCCAAAAGGCTTTCGAAGCTGAGCCAAATATACTGTTGTCTATGTACAATAGGTGCTTAGAGTTGGGCCACTTTCCAGACAACTGGAAGAAAGCAAGAATAAGAGTTCTCAGGAAACCCGGCAAACCAGATTATAGGAGACCAAAGGCATATCGCCCCATAGGATTGTTGCCCATCTTGGGAAAAACGTTAGAAAAACTGTTCTGCAACAGGCTAATGTGGACCCTGGGACACTCTAAATCACTAAATCACAGACAGTTTGGATTCATGCCACAAAAAGGGACAGAGGACGCCTTGTATGAAGCGGTAGAGAGAATGAGGAGCGGTCTGAAACGCAAGGAAATCACGGCTGTAATATCCTTAGATATAGAAGGAGCGTTTGATAACGCATGGTGGCCTAAAATATTAGAACAACTAATAAAGAAAAAATGCGATCCTCATACCCTGAAGCTGATTGGCAGCTACCTCAGCAATAGGTCAGTAACCCTGGATTACGCGGGAGAAGAAGTCATCAAGATGACGAACAAGGGGTGTATCCAGGGTTCCACAGGTGGCCCGTTGCTGTGGAACCTGCTAATGGACCCGCTACTGTGGGAAGCCGAGGAGTTGGAGGCTCACATACAGGCATTCGCGGATGACATACTTGTAATCGCATCAGCGAGCAACACCAAAGAACTGAATACGATAGTGAACGAAGCACTGGCCAAAATAACAGACTGGGGAGACAAAAACAAGCTGAATTTTGCTGCCCACAAAACACAGGTTCTAATAATAACTAATAAATTAAAATACGATCCACCAGACTTCAAGTTAAAAGATACAAAACTAGTAATATCACCGCAACTTACTCTTCTTGGACTCACAATAGACCCATTATTAAATTTTAACCAACATTTAGACAACACGTACCATAAAGCAGTAAACATATATAAAAGCGTAGCGAGAGCAGCAAAGTCAACTTGGGGCCTCAGCTCTGACATAGTCTATACCATCTACGTAAGCGTCATTGAACCAATCGTTCTTTATGCAGCTAGCACTTGGGCTCCAATCTCAACAAGAAAATATGCAGAGAAGAAATTAAACAAAATACAGCGACAGTTCGCAATCAAAATTGCGAAAGCCCACAGAACGGTGTCTCTGAACGCGAGCACGCTTATAAGTGGAATAATACCTCTAGATATGCGTGCTCAGGAGGCACTTAACTTATTAAAAGCAAAAAGAGGCCAACCAATACCCTCCATCCCCGGAAGGGTAATGGAAAAGCCTGTCAGTCTCTTCGACCTTCCGCACCCAGCGCTTAGACACACAATCGAGTTCGGACGCATCGTAGACGCAGCCGAAGTGGCAAGCATCCCCAACGCATGGCCCAGGATTTTCACAGATGGCAGTAAAATCGAAGGCCGCGTCGGGGCTGCTGTGTCACAGTGGAACTTGGACAAAGAGATTTCGTCTCACAAATTAAGACTAGAGGATAGTTGCTCGGTGTTCCAAGCTGAGCTAGTTGCAATACTTCGCGCCATAAAAATTCTCACAAAAACACGATCCAACACCAGAAAAGCCAATATTTTGTCAGACTCTCTATCAGCTCTTCAAGCAATCTCAAGCAATAGCAACTTACACCCACTAGTATACGACATTAGACAGGAAATAAACCATTTAAGTAATATGGGCGGAGAATTGAAACTCTACTGGGTCAAGGCCCATGTTGGAATACCGGGCAACGAAAGGGTAGATGACCTGGCGAAACTGGCAGCGCTTAATGCGAAAACTGCGCCAGCATATGACAAAATCCCCATCTCTACAGTGAAATGGCTCATCAGGCAAGACACTCTAGACAAATGGCAAAAAAGGTTCACCGAAACAACGACAGGAGCAACAACAAAAATGTTCTACACAGACGTTCGCCAGGCTCACAAATCCCTGAAAAATATTGATAAGACAAACGAATTTGCACAACTTGTAACGGGGCACGGTGGATTCGCCGAGTACCTGTTCCGTTTCAAACTAGCAGCGAGTCCAAATTGCATATGCAACAACGACACACAAGAAACAATAGCCCACATACTACTAGATTGCCCCCAGTTCACCATAGATAGACATGAAGTCGAAATGACTTGCCAAACCTCCCTTACACTAGACTCTCTAAAAACCATATTGACGGAAAATCCAAAGACCAAGACATTTTTGAAATATGCGTTCAAAATAATAAAAATCGTAAACAAAAGAAATGGATCAAATAAAAACTAGAATATAATCAATCGTCCTGTACAAAAAAAAAAAAAAAAAAAAAAAAAAAAAAAAAAAAAAAAATTTTACTTAGCATAGGAATATCAATACATATAAAACAAAAAATTGGTGTATAGCTTCAAAGATCGAAGAATACTCTCAAAATAATTATTGTAAATAGGTTGATATATATAAATGTCTATCATAATAAAAAAAAAAAAAAAAAAAAAAAAAAAAAAAAAAAAAAAAAAAAATTAGAAATTAAGTCTTACAGATTCAGTACAATAAGTAAATGATTGTAAATAGTATTAAAACACAGGCAAAAAGAAAACACAGCTGTATAAATGTAAACCACAGAAAGAAGGTTGTCACAAAATAAAAAGTGACAGAAACCAAAGGTGCCTATTAATGATGCAATAAGCAACATTACTTAGGCACAATACAATAAAAAAAAAAAAAAAAAAAAAAAAACCTAACCTAACCTAACCTAACCTAACCTAACCTAACCTAACCTAACCTAACCTATCGTGGGGTGCAAGGCGGTCACCTCCTCGTGGTGCACCCTGGAAACGGCGTCGGCGCCCGCTCTGCGGAATAGTCGCCGACGACGGCTAACGACTGCCAGGGGTATGGGGGTTCTTCAGGGAAATGGGGAGGAAGAAAACCTCGGTAAAAATCACCCTAATCCCAAGGTCTCCCGCGCCGATGGGATGAATGGCCGGAGGGTGTCCGGTCATTAGCGGAGGGACCTCACCTAAAAAAGGAAAACCGTAAATATGGCAAGTGTTAATAACAATCGACTACTCCAGGAGGGTACCGGCATAGCCGGAGAATCCCTCACGGGGCCTTCGGGCCTCGTCTGCCCCATCGAATCTGGAGGGGACAAACTCTGCCATTCGGTCGCTCGCAAGGGTGGCCTGAGCCAGGGGGGCTACAGTTCCGGGGGTGCGGAGGCGGTATCCGCCCAGACCGCACCATCGGTGGTTGAGGACAGGTCGTTTCTCTCAGAGACGACCACGGACTCAGAGGCGACGGCGGGAAGCAAGCGAGGTCCTCGCAAGCGATCCCGTTCCGGGATGAGAACCTGCGACGGGGACTCCGACACCAGCGTGGAGACGGAGGTGGAAGTCCCGAAGCAGAAGAGAGGCAGGGGAAGGCCTCCGACCACGGGTCAGTGGGTCGGCCTTTGGAAGGCCAAGCAGGACTTGGCCAAGAAGAAGGCAGCCTCCGAGTACGAGGACGTCGTAAAGGACTTGGAGAAGAAAGCGCACGAAACACGGACGAAGATGAATAAAAAGCGTCCTGAGCGTCCGCGAGAAGAGCAGCCGCTCACCAACGCTACGGCGGCTGAACTTCACGGCGCCATAGAGGTGGAGTGCGGTCTTATCGCTGAGGCAGCGGGTAAGTCGTCGCATCTCAAAGGTCAGATGCTACGAACCTTTAAGATGAGCGTAGCGTCGATCAAAGAAAGGGCCGCAGAACTGGCCTCACTGACGTCAACGGAAGAGACGAGGCGTGTATTTAAGGAAAACGCACGGCTCAAGGGGGAGGTGGCGGAGCTGCGCCAAGAAATTGCGCAGCTCCGGGCGGAAGTGCGGGCGTCAATCCCTGCCGCACCACCGACCCCCATGGAGACAGCGGTTCCGGGCGCAAGGTCGGCTCCACCGGCTGACAGGGAAGAGTGGATGCGGGCGGCCATGCTGGAGATAGGCACCATGGTCAACGCCCGCATCGAGTCTTTGGAGGCAAGACTCAGCTTGCCTCCGGAGCGAGTGCGTCCGCCGCTGGCCGCTGATTCGAGAGTGGCCAATCCAGCGGTCCAGCGTTCTACGCTGCAAAGGAAGACCACGAGCGGAAAGCAAGCTGCGCACCCTACGAAAAAGGGCGCCCAAGGCTTGGAGGTTGCCGCGGTTCCAGTCTCAAACACTGGCGAGGAGACATGGACTGTGGTAACCTCTAAGAAAAAGAAGAAGAAGTCGGCGTCTAAACCGGCTGCGCAACCAACGCCGAAGGCTAAAAAGGGCAAAAGACCCAAAAAGTCCAAAGATAAGCGTGTGGTGAAGGCTCCACGAAATCAGGCAGTGGTGATCGCCGCGTCGCCAGAAGAAAAGCCGAACTATGCCGAGGTTCTGCAGAACGTGCGGAACAAAGTGAATCTGGCCGAGCTGGGCTTCGAGGGCGGATTCAAGTTCCGCACAACGGCGACTGGCGCGCGGCTACTAGAAATGCCGGCGTCGGTGAGCGCAGAAAAGGCAGACATGCTTGCTGCCCAAATAAGGAGCGTTCTGCCGGAGACGTTAAAAGTCTTACGCCCACACAAGACGGTGGACGTCCGACTTACAGGTATGGATGACTCCATAACCGGAGAGGAGGTGCGGAGGGCTCTTGCCACAAAAGGCTCCTGCCCTATCGACAAGGTGAAGGTAGGCGACATTAAAGTCGGTTCGGGAGGCATTGGGACGGTCTGGGCCCAAGTGCCGCTGGCCTCGGCCAAGCAGATTACGGAGGGCCGTCTACTGATAGGATGGAGCTCTGTTCGGGTGCAGCTTCTCGAGCCCCGACCTCTCCGCTGCTTCAGGTGCCTGCATCTTGGGCACACTAAGGCGACCTGCACGGCTGCGGAGGATCGCGAAAACGTTTGCTACCGCTGCGGAAAGGCCGGCCACAAAGCGACGGCCTGCTCGGAGTCGCCGCATTGTGTGGTGTGTGCCGCAGCGGGCAAGCCAGCGAAGCATTGTGTGGGTGGCAAAGGGTGCTTGCCCCCTCAACGGCAGCGAGGAGGAAAAAGAGGTGCTGGGCCAAAGGCGGCTCCGGTGACTGAGCGGACGCCGCTGAATGACAGGTCTACGCCGCTGTCGGAGTAAACCTGTCATTGCCCAATACCATCCGGGCAATGCTTAGCAGCAGACGTGCGTGGGCGGCGGTCTCAGAGTTCTCTGAGACAGTCATGTCGCGCAAAATAGAGGCCCAACGCCTTAGAGTTGACGATCCCCTGGTGGAGGCGTCGCGGCGTTGGAGGACGGGGCAGCGTAGGAGGTGGTGGCACCAAGCTACGCTGCCCTGAGTGGTAACCTGCGGACGAATGTCGCTGGGGCGACAGGCGTCCGCATTGCACAGGTCCCCCGCGAGGATGAGAGCGAGCCTATGGGCTTCTGCTCGCTCTCATGCCCAACAGGGCGAGGAGGGTCTGCGTCCACTTTTGACGCAGACAACGCTGCGACGGCTAGACGGGGCCAGGTGCTCAGCACGAATGCCCCCGGCCGTCGCCCGGCGTAGAGACGAAACCTGGTGGAGTTTTGGTGAGTAGGAGTCTCACATAACCCCGGCAGCCCCAGCTCCGGGGTATCCATGAGGATTTCTCCACCTAAAAAAAAAAAAAAAAAAAAAAAAAAAAAAAAAAAAACCTAACCTAACCTAACCTAACCTAACCTAACCTAACCTAACCTAACCTAACCTAACCTAACCTAACCTAACCTAACCTGGGGTGCAAGGCGGTCACCTCCTCGTGGTGCACCCTGGAAACGGCGTCGGCGCCCGCTCTGCGGAATAGTCGCCGACGACGGCTAACGACTGCCAGGGGTATGGGGGTTCTTCAGGGAATTGGGGGAGGAAGAAAACCTCGGTAAAAATCACCCCAAACCTAAGGTCTCCCGTGCCGACAGGTTGAATGGCCGGAGGGTGTCCGGCCACTAGCGGAGGGGACCTCACCCTATAAAAAGGAAAACAAGAAAAATGGCAAGTACAACTAACGAACGTATACTCCAGGAGGGTACCGGCATAGCCGGAGAATCCCTCACGGGGCCCACGGGCCCCGTCTGCCCCATCGGATCTGGAGGGGGCACACTTCGCCATTCGGTCGCCCGCAAGGGTGGCCTGAGCCAGGGGGCTACAGTTCCGGAGGTGCGGAGGCGGTAACCGCCCAAACCACACCAACGGTGGTATTGGAACGGTCGTTCCTTTCTGAAACGACTACCGATTCAGACGTAACAGTGGGACGCAAGCGGGCACCTCGCAAGCGATCCCGCTCAGGACTAAGGACATGCGACGGGGACTCCGACTCCAGCGTGGAGACGGAGGTCGAGGTCCCCAAGCAAAAAGAGGCCGGGAAGGCCTCCTACAACGGGGCAATGGGTCGGCTTCTTAAAGGCGAAGCAGGAGCACAGTAGGGCCAGAGCTGACGCCGAATACAAGGAGGCAGTAAGCAATCTGGAGAAGAAGGTATACGACACACGTACCGCAATTAAAGAAAAGCGAGTCGAGTGTCCAGGGGTTCTTCAGCCGATGAGCAGTGCAACGGCCGAAGAACTGAATAAGGCCATCGACGCAGAGTGTGGGCTGATCGCAGAGGCGGCGGCAAAGTCCAAACACCTCAAAGGGCAGGTGCTGAGGACTTTTAACCTAAGTGTCGCGTCAATCAAAGAGCGGGCAGCTGAACTATCCTCACTGACCGTGTCTGAGGAGACTCGTAGGGTCTCAAGCGAAAACGCGCGACTCAGAGACGAAGTTGCGGAACTGCGCAAGGAGATCGCGCAGCTCCGAACAGAAATAAAGGCGACCACGGGGCCAGCCGTCGAACCGACGAATCGGATGGAGACCGATGCCGCTCCTGTGGTGCCTCAGGGCGCGACGCCGGGTCGGTCTCCGGACATGGAGGAATGGATGCGGGCGGCCATGCTGCAGATTGGCAACATGGTTAACGCCCGCATCGAATCATTAGAAGCAAGGCTCAACCTGCCGCCAGAGCGAGTGCGTCCACCACTGGCGGCGGATTCCAAAGCGGCCAAAACAGCGGGAAAGCAGCAACCACGACTCGGTGGGAAGGGGCCAAAGTCCCCAGAAAAAGGTGCGGGCCTCGCGAAAGAAGGTGGCCAGAGCTTGGTGGTAGCAGGCCCTTCAGCTCCAAAGGCCAACAAAGAGGCTGGCTGGACTCTAGTGGCCAAAAAGAAGAAGGCGAGCAAGAAGCCTCCACCGCCAACGAAGAAGAGTAAGGGGAAAGGGCCCAAAAAGCCCAAACGGAGACGTGCAGCCAAACCACCACGCACTCAGGCTGTGGTAATCGCTGCGCCGCAGGACGCGAGCATAAACTATGCGGACGTCCTAAAGAACGTGCGGACCCATGTGAGCCTGGCCGAACTAGGGCTGGAGGGCGGGTTCAAGTTCCGCACGACGGCGACCGGCGCTCGTTTATTGGAGATGCCCCCAGCGGTGAGCCCGGAGAAGGCTGACCAGCTGGCGGACAAGATTAGGAGAGTCCTCCCGGACTCTTTAAAAGTCACCCGGCCTCACAAGTCAGTGGACATTAGGCTGACAGGTCTGGATGACTCCATATCGAGAGAGGAGATAGAGAGGGCGCTATCCACAAAGGGCTCTTGTCCACCAGAGCATATCAAGGTGGGCGAAATAAAAATCGGCTCTGGAGGCATAGGGGCGGTCTGGGCCAAAGTTCCCATGGCTGCAGTTAAAGCGTTGACAGAGGGGCGCCTGCTGGTAGGGTGGAGCTCTGTGCAGATAAAGCTGCTCGAGCCCCGCCCTCTCCGCTGCTTTAAGTGCCTGCAGCTGGGGCATACCAGGGTCGCTTGCACAGCGACAGAAGACCGCGGCGAAGCCTGCTACCGCTGCGGCAAGGTTGGCCACAAAGCTGGGACCTGTTTGGAGGTGCCGCACTGCTTAGTGTGCGAAGCGGCGAGCAAACCGGCTAACCATAAAATGGGGGGCAAAGGGTGCTCGCCGCCGAAACGCCAGAGGAGAAAAGGTGTTGCTGGACCAAAGGCGGCTCCAGTGACTGAGCGGGCACACCGCGAGGAGCCAATGACTGTGGACAATGTCTAATACGGCCCGCTCAGTCATACAGGCGAACATAAATCGCTGCGCCGCCGCACAGGACCTCCTCCTCCAACACATGACGGAGTGGGGACTTGGTGTAGCGATAGTGTCAGAGCCCTACACGGTCCCGAATCGCCACAACTGGCTCTCGGACCTGTCGGATTCGGTAGCCGTGGTCGGAGCGTGGTCCTCTGCGACCCCTTTGACACTACACGAAAGAGGCGATGGCTTCATAGCCGCGAAATGGGGAGGGTACATCCTCATAGGAGTGTACTTCTCCCCCAACAAGACCCTTGCAGAGTTCGAGGTGTTCCTGTCGGAGCTGGGTGGCGTGGTTCAGCGGGCTGCGACGCAGCAGGTGGTTGTCGCCGGGGACTTTAATGCCAAGTCAACGACCTGGGGATCCCCGGCGACGGACCCTCGTGGAAGTGAAGTTGAGGACTGGGCTGCTTCCCTCAGCCTTATTCTCCTGAACAGAGGAAGGACACCTACCTGTATTCGGCCACAGGGCGAATCAATCGTTGACCTTACTTTTGCCTCCCCTGGAACAGCAAGACGGGTAAGGGACTGGCGGGTCTCAGAGGATACGGAGACGCTTTCGGATCATCAATATATCCGATTTTCCATCTGTGGCGTCTCCGTATCCGGTGGTAGAGTGGAACCCGTGTTTCCGCGGTGGGCGGTTACGCGCTTAAACCGAGAGGTCGCCACTGAAGCCGCGACTGTGCAAGCGTGGGAGGCTGACTCGGCCCCAGCGATGGCCGCAAGTGAGAGGGCCCTATGGTTCCGTGAGGCACTGGCTCGCATCTGCGATGCCTCGATGCCTCGCGCGAGGCGACCTCCGCCAGACACGGCCATCTACTGGTGGTCGCAGGAACTCGCCGCTCTCCGCGCCGATTGCAAGAGAGCAAAGAAGTCCGTGGCCCGGTACAGACGGAGAAGGGTCCGAATAGAGGCCGATGAACAGCAGTTGAGCGATACCTACAGGGCCGCCAAACAACATCTTCAGGCGGCCATAAGAGCGGCGAAGCGGCGCTCGTGGGAGGAGCTGCTGGAGGGCCTTAGCAGGGATCCGTGGGGACGACCGTATCGCGCGATACGCAATCGCTTGCGCAGTCGCGGCGTCCCCGTTACGGAAGTCCTGGACCCCCAGCGGCTGCAGGAAACGGTGGCCACACTGTTCCCCGCTCAAGAGCTAGAAATGAATCCTCCTGCTATGAGTTTGGCTTCGGACGGGACCGAACATGAGGTTCCGCCCGTCTCGGACGGGGAGTATGCCGGCGTAATCGACAAGCTCCGTGGCAAGAAGACTGCCCCAGGGCCGGATGGCGTACATGCTCGAGTGCTGGTGCTCGCGCTAGAGGCTGCGTTGGAGTCGCCATTCAGGGCGCTTCTCGATACCAGTCTCCGGTCAGGGCAGTTCCCAGCGTGCTGGAAGGAGGGCAGGCTGGTGCTAGCCAAAAAGAGTGGCCGGTCGGACAATTCACCATCGGCGTTTCGGCCCATAGTGTTGCTGGACGAGGCGGGGAAGTGCTTTGAGAGGGTGGTCGCTTCCCGCATCGTTAAACACCTGCGCACTGTGGGTCCGGATCTGGCGGACTGCCAGTTCGGCTTTCGTGAGGGTCGCTCCACGGTAGACGCGATTATGCGTTTTAAGGGTCTATGTAACGAGTCGACCTCCCGTGGTGGCACAGCCGTGGCGGTGTCTTTAGACATCGCCAATGCCTTCAACACGCTCCCGTTCCGGTGCATCCTGGAGGGACTGGAGTTCCACAGGGTGCCCAGGTATCTGCAGCGGCTAGTTGCAGATTACCTACGGGAGCGTGTTGTCCTATATCAGAACAGGGATGGCCGACTCATGAGGCATAGGGTGTGTCGTGGCGTTCCACAGGGGTCGGTTCTCGGTCCACTCCTGTGGAACATAGGTTATGATGTCGTTCTGCGAGGTGCTCTTCTCCGCGGGCTATACTTAGTATGCTATGCCGACGATACGTTGGTAGTTGCCCGCGGAGACACATACAGGGACGCGGCGATCCTGGCCACTGCTGGAACAGCTCAGGTGGTGGCCAGAATCAGAAGGCTGGGGCTCAATGTTGCACTTGAGAAGACGAGCGCAGTCTGTTGCCATGGGCCGCGCAGGAGACCTCCTCCCGACTCTTACATCACTGTCGGGGGAGTACGGATAGGAGTAGAGCCCCATATTAAATATCTGGGCCTCACCATCGACGCTCGATGGACCTTCGGTGAGCACTTCCGGCGGATGGGCCCAAAGCTGGTGCAAGCAGCGGCGGGTCTCGCCCGCCTGCTCCCGAACGTCGGAGGACCGGGATCGACGTGTCGTCGCCTATACGCCGGCGTGGTCGCCTCAATGGCGCTGTACGGCGCACCAGTGTGGGTCGGTGCCCTGAACGCCTCTAACAGGGCCTTGTTGAGACGTCCTCAACGAGTGATGGCAATCAGGGCTATCCGAGCATACCGCACTGTGTCTTTTGAGGCGGCCTGCGCTTTGGCGGGAACACCCCGTGGGAGCTCCAGGCGGAACTCTCTGCCTTCTTGTATGACAAAGAGGTGCACGGCGCGCAACGCCGGAAGAGGGTTCCGCCCCAGCGATCTGGAGCGGTGGAAGAGGAGGGGCACCGAGGAGATACTGACAGGGTGGTCACAAGCGCTCCTTGAGCCGACGGCTGGACATTGGGCTATTGCCGGCATCCAGCCGTCGCTCCGGAAATGGGTCGAGCGGAAATGGGGCTCCCTTACGTTCCACCTGACGCAGGTGCTGTCGGGACACGGGTGCTTCGACAGGTACCTGCATACTATTGTGTGCAGGGAGTCGAGCCCCGTGTGCCGGTCGTGTGACTGGGGGTGGATGACACCGCCCAGCACACGTTAGAAGAGTGTCCGGCGTGGACCGTGGAGAGGCTGCGGCTTATTGCCGTAGTTGGGACGGACCTCACATTGCCCACTACCATCCGGGCAATGTTAGATAGTAGGAGTGCGTGGACGGCGGTCTCCGAGTTTTGCGAGACCGTCATGTCCCGCAAAAGGGAGGCGCAGCGCCTCAGAACCGACGATCCCTTGGCGGAGGCGTCGAGGCGTAGGAGGATGGGGCAGCGTAGGTGGTTGCGCAAGCTGCGATGCCGTAGTGGGTGGCCTGCGGACGAATGTCGCTGGGGCGACAGACGTCCGCATTGCACAGGCCCCCACCGCGAGGATGAGAGCGAGCCTTATGGGTTTCTGCTCGCTCTCATGCCCAACAGGGCGAGGAGGGTCTGCGTCCATTCTTGACGCAGACAAACGCTGCGATGGCCAGACGGGGTCAAGTGCCCTGCACGAATGCCCCCGGCCGTCGCCTGGCGTAGAGATGAAACCTGGTGGAGTTTTAGTGAGTAAGAGTCTCACATAACCCCGGCAGCCCCAGCTCCCGGGGTATCCATGAGGATTTCTCCACCTTAAAAAAAAAAAAAAAAAACCTAACCTAACCTAACCTAACCTAACCTAACCTAACCTAACCTAACCTAACCTAACCTAACCTAACCTAACCTAACCTAACCTAACCTAACCTAACCTAACCTAACCTAACCTAACCTAACCTAACCTAACCTAACCTAACCTAACCTAACCTAACCTAACCTAACCTAACCTAACCTAACCTAACCTAACCTAACCTAACCTAACCTAACCTAACTAACCTAACCTAACCTAACCTAACCTAACCTAACCTAACCTAACCTAACCTAACCTAACCTAACCTAACCTAACCTAACCTAACCTAACCTAACCTAACCTAACCTAACCTAACCTAACCTAACCTAACCTAACCTAACCTAACCTAACCTAACCTAACCTAACCTAACCTAACCTAACCTAACCTAACCTTTTTTTTTTTTTTTTTTTTTTTTTGTTTTCGCAGAGAAATGCATTTACGCACACCACTCGACTAGTGTACTCCGAGGAGTACACTAGGGAGTGGTAGTGTGAGACTCGACCACCTGTGAAGCAGGCGGTAATACCCACTAAAACTCTGCGGAACCCTCATCGCCTTTGTGAGACGTCATGGGGTCGCTTGCGCAAACTACCATGACGCCTCGGCGGAAAGGCCCGCCTATGCGGGCCACCGTCGCCGAAAGGTTACCCCGGGTATCGCAGGGCACCCTTTCCCGCCCCGATGGCGTGCGGAGGGACTAATACTGTCCCTCCGCCGTAGCTCCTCTAGGGTGGAGGAAGCAGGCGCGCAAAGCCGCGCCTCCTGCCTCCAGGTCTCCTTCTCCGGAGAGGGTCCGCCTGGGCATCACCCTCGCGAACCCTCTCCGTGGCCTCCTTCAGCGAGATTACTGCCTCGCAGAAGGAGACCATGGCCGACCAGGACCTCTCGTCGCGGAGCATGGCCCCCACCACGCTCGGCAACGAGAGGTCTCCACCCACTACCGCCATCAGGGCGTGGCGCTGGGGAGCCCAAGCGGCGCATTCCGCCAGAGTGTGATGCGCTGTGTCCACGGACGCATCACACTCGTGGCACCGGGGCGACACTTCCCGACGCGCAACCTGAAACAGGTACTTACCGAAGCAACCATGCCCGGTAAGCACCTGCGTCAGCCTGAACGTCAGGACTCCGTGCCGCCTCTTGACCCAGCGATCGAGGTGGGGGCGGATTGCCTCCACCGTCGCCAGGCCCGCCGCCGGACTCTCCAGTCGATCCCTCCAGCGCCGGATCAGGGCCTCGTCTGCTCGGCGCCTGACCCGAGCGACTCCCTCCCTCGCTGGACGCTCCCCTTCTTCCCGCTCAAGCGCCCGAAACCGGTAGACCTCGGCGAGCACCTCCGCCTGGAGTTCCCAGGGCGGATCGCTCGCCAAGGCCGTCGCCGCCGTGTATGAGACCGTACGGTACCCCCGTATCGCCCTCACCGCCAGGACCCTCTGCGCGCGGCGCAATTGGGCCCTGTTTTCTGCGGAGAGGGCGTCTACCCAAACGGGGGCACCGTACATGGCCATGGACCTCACGATGCCGGCATAGAGACGCCGGCACGGAGATCCAGGGCCCCCGACGTTCGGCAGAAGCCTGCCGAGGGCCGCGGCGGCGCTCACCAGTTTCGGCGCGAGCTGGGCGAAGTGGACACGGAACGTCCAGCTACCGTCCAGGGTTAGGCCCAGATATTTCATCTGGGCCCGAACCTCCACCATCCTCCCCTGGACGCGCAGGCAGGCGTTGCGGGGGGCAGCCCTGCGTGGGCCACGGAACAGGAGGGCCTCCGTCTTGGATACGGAGACCCTCAGGCCCAGCATCCCCATTCGGTCGACGACCAAGTTAGTGCCGACTGTGGCCACTCGTGCCGCTTCTTCGTAGTTCCTCCCCCGGGCCGTGACGAGGGTGTCATCGGCATATGCGATGACACCCATCCCGGGGAGGAGCGGACACCGAAGTAGCCAGTCGAAACCGAGGTTCCACAGGACCGGGCCCAGAACGGACCCCTGTGGAACCCCGCAGCCGACACGTCGTCGACCGACCATCCCATCTGCCCCCGTCCACAACACCTGCCTGTCCTGGAGGTAGGCGTCCAACACGCGCCGGAGATAGAGAGGCACCTCGTGATACCGAAGTGCCTCTCGTGTAGTCTCAAACGGCAGCGTGTTGAAGGCGTTAACCACATCCAATGAGACGGCAAGAAGCACGCCTCCCTCCTCCACTGCGGCCAACGACCGGACCTTCAGGGCGTTCAGGGCGTCCACCGTTGACCGGCCCGCCCTGAACCCGTACTGAGCCACTGAAAGGCCCGGTCCTACCTCTTCAATATGCTGAGTGAGACGGGCCGAGAGAATTCTCTCGAAGAGCTTGCCCATCTCACTCAGCATAACAATCGGCCTGTATGCCGAAGGCGAGTCCAGAGGACGACCCGCCTTAACCTAACCTAACCTAACCTAACCTAACCTAACCTAACCTAACCTAACCTAACCTAACCTAACCTAACCTAACCTAACCTAACCTAACCTAACCTAACCTAACCTAACCTAACCTAACCTAACCTAACCTAACCTAACCTAACCTAACCTAACCTAACCTAACCTAACCTACCTAACCTAACCTAACCTAACCTAACCTAACCTAACCTAACCTAACCTAACCTTCTAACCTAACTTCTAACCTAACCTAACCTAACCTAACCTAACTTTTCTTCTTTTTTTTTTTTTTTTTTTTTTTTTATTTTTTTTTTTTTTTTTTTATTTTTTTTTTTTTTTTTTTTTTTTTTTTTTTACTTGGGGAAATGCATTTTACGCACCCCCGCGCCGGGACAGATGGTAAAAAGTGGCGCGGGGAGTGTGGGACTCGAGGCCATGTGCAATGGTCTTTAGAAGACCTGGCCCCCATACCCAAACTAAAACCCCAAGGTCCCGTCTAGCGCCATAGTGGGACGTCACGGGATCGCTTGCGCATTCAACCGCGACGCCCCGGCGCTTGCCCCGAGGGGCCCTCCTGGGGCGGCAACCTACTGCCGCCATATATAAATACTATTACATACGAATACATATATAAACTTATAATAACACCCCCAACCTAACCTAACCTAACCTAACCTAACCTAACCTAACCTAACCTAACCTAACCTAACCTAACCTAACCTAACCTAACCTAACCTAACCTAACCTAACCTAACCTAACCTAACCTAACTAACCTAACCTAACCTAACCTAACCTAACCTAACCTAACCTAACCTAACCTAACCTAACCTAACCTAACCTAACCTAACCTAACCCGCTAACACGTGCCGTAAGGCGATTAACGTGTACAAGCAGCTGTTGAGAGCCGCCAAAATTAGCTGGGGCCTAAACCCTGATGTGATACGCAGTATCTATAATGCTGTGATAGAGCCCATCATCACCTATGCTGCGTGTGCCTGGGCACCGGCTACTAAGAAATTGGGGGTCAAGAAACAATTAAACCTAGTGCAGAGGAGTTTCGCACAGAAACTCTGCAAGGCTTACCGCACGGTATCCCTAAATTCGGCTCTGCTACTGGCCGGGATACTGCCTCTCGACCTCAGAGTGCAGGAAGTAGCTGCTCTATATGAGGCTCGGAGAGGGTCATCCCGGCTCGTGCTGGGAGACCGAGAGGTTGAGCGAGTGGTAGGATTCGCAGAGACTCCACATCCGGCTTTGCACATGAGCCTGGGGTTCACATGTCTTGAAGACCAGACCCGGGTGGACGGTAACAGTGCCTATGAAATTAGAATTTTCACGGATGGCAGCAAACTTGAGGGCAAAGTCGGAGCAGCACTGTCTATATGGGACGAAGAAGCTGAGATCAGGGCCCTCAAGTTATGCCTTCCCAGCTACTGTACCGTTTACCAGGCTGAGCTCCTGGCCATGTGCAGAGCAACGGGCGAAATCCTGAAACGCAAGGAAAATCGGTTCGGAATATACTGTGATTCCAGAGCGGCGTTACAAACCATAACGAACCACAGCGCATTGCATCCGCTCGCAGTAGAGGCCCGAAGAAACCTTCACGCAGCCTTGACCCAGAGTAAAGATGTGTCTTTGTTCTGGATCAAGGCACACGCGGGACTGGCGGGCAATGAGCGCGCAGACCACCTGGCGAAGGAGGCGGCATTGACGAGCCGGAGACGGCCTGACTACGACCGGTGTCCGGTCTCATTCGTCAGGCGTCAAATTCGTGAAGAATCGATTGATGAATGGGACCGAAGATACCGGACTGGTGAGACCGCCTCCGTCACGCGATTATTTCTGCCGGATGCAAGGATAGCATACCGTTTGGTGAGACTGCTGAAGCCGACTGGGGTCCTCACACAAGTCTTGACAGGGCATGGAGGGTTTGCTCATTACTTACATCGTTTTAAGTGCAAGCAAAGCCCCTCCTGCCTCTGCGATCCCGATGCCGTCGAAAACGTTCCGCACATATTGTTTGACTGCCCAATTCACAGCAACCTAAGAAGGGAAATAGAAGAAACCATTGGCACAAGAATATTAGAAGAAAATGTGAGCGAAATTATACAGGACAAAAAGAAAAGAACACACTTAATAAAATATATAAATAAAGTTGGAACACAAGTAAATAAAAGAAATAAATAAATGAAGAGTAAATAAAATATAATATGATAAATGGAATGTAAAATGTATGTAATTAAAGAAATTTAAATTAATAGGTAAATGAATAAACTTAACATATGTAAAAACGCACTTAATTTAAAGACAGATAAGAAAAGAAGACACGTAAAAAAGGGCCCTGATCCCGTCAGAGAGAAGTTGCGCGAGCCTTTACACTCGCACTATAAAAAAAAAAAAAAAAACCTAACCTAACCTAACCTAACCTAACCTAACCTAACCTAACCTAACCTAACCTAACCTAACCTAACCTAACCTAACCTAACCTAACCTAACCTAACCTAACCTAACCTAACCTAACCTAACCTAACCTAACCTAACCTAACCTAACCTAACCTAACCTAACCTAACCTAACCTAACCTAACCTAACCTAACCTAACCTAACCTAACCTAACCTAACCTAACTAACCTAACCTAACCTAACCTAACCTAACCTAACCTAACCTAACCTAACCTAACCTAACCTAACCTAACCCAACCTAACCTAACCTTAACCTAACCTAACTAACCTAACTTCTTAACCTAACCTAACCTGCCTAACCTGCCTAACCTACCTGCCTGCACCTGCCTGCCTGCCTGCCTGCCTGCCTGCCTGCCTGCCTGCCTGCCTGCCTGCCTGCCTGCCTGCCTGCCTGCCTGCCTGCCTGCCTGCCTGCCTGCCTGCCTGCCTGCCTGCCTGCCTGCCTGCCTGCCTGCCTGCCTGCCTGCCTGCCTGCCTGCCTGCCTGCCTGCCTGCCTGCCTGCCTGCCTGCCTGCCTGCCTGCCTGCCTGCCTGCCTGCCTGCCTGCCTGCCTGCCTGCCTGCCTGCCTGCCTGCCTGCCTGCCTGCCTGCATGCCTGCCTGCCTGCCTGCCTGCCTGCCTGCCTGCCTGCCTGCCTGCCTGCCTGCCTGCCTGCCTGCATGCCTGCCTGCCTGCCTGCCTGCCTGCCTGCCTGCCTGCCTGCCTGCCTGCCTGCCTGCCTGCCTGCCTGCCTGCCTGCCTGCCTGCCTGCCTGCCTGCCTGCCTGCCTGCCTGCCTGCCTGCCTGCCTGCCTGCCTGCCTGCCTGCCTGCCTGCCTGCCTGCCTGCCTGCCTGCCTGCCTGCCTGCCTGCCTGCCTGCCTGCCTGCCTGCCTGCCTGCCTGCCTGCCTGCCTGCCTGCCTGCCTGCCTGCCTGCCTGCCTGCCTGCCTGCCTGCCTGCCTGCCTGCCTGCCTGCCTGCCTGCCTGCCTGCCTGCCTGCCTGCCTGCCTGCCTGCCTGCCTGCCTGCCTGCCTGCCTGCCTGCCTGCCTGCCTGCCTGCCTGCCTGCCTGCCTGCCTGCCTGCCTGCCTGCCTGCCTGCCTGCCTGCCTGCCTGCCTGCCTGCCTGCCTGCCTGCCTGCCTGCCTGCCTGCCTGCCTGCCTGCCTGCCTGCCTGCCTGCCTGCCTGCCTGCCTGCCTGCCTGCCTGCCTGCCTGCCTGCCTGCTGCCTGCCTGCACCTGCCTGCCTGCCTGCCTGCCTGCCTGCCTGCCTGCCTGCCTGCCTGCCTGCCTGCCTGCCTGCCTGCCTGCCTGCCTGCCTGCCTGCCTGCCTGCCTGCCTGCCTGCCTGCCTGCCTGCCTGCCTGCCTGCCTGCCTGCCTGCCTGCCTGCCTGCCTGCCTGCCTGCCTGCCTGCCTGCCTGCCTGCCTGCCTGCCTGCCTGCCTGCCTGCCTGCCTGCCTGCCTGCCTGCCTGCCTGCCTGCCTGCCTGCCTGCCTGCCTGCCTGCCTGCCTGCCTGCCTGCCTGCCTGCCTGCCTGCCTGCCTGCCTGCCTGCCTGCCTGCCTGCCTGCCTGCCTGCCTGCCTGCCTGCCTGCCTGCCTGCCTGCCTGCCTGCCTGCCTGCCTGCCTGCCTGCCTGCCTGCCTGCCTGCCTGCCTGCCTGCCTGCCTGCCTGCCTGCCTGCCTGCCTGCCTGCCTGCCTGCCTGCCTGCCTGCCTGCCTGCCTGCCTGCCTGCCTGCCTGCCTGCCTGCCTGCCTGCCTGCCTGCCTGCCTGCCTGCATGCCTGCCTGCCTGCCTGCCTGCCTGCCTGCCTGCCTGCCTGCCTGCCTGCCTGCCTGCCTGCCTGCCTGCCTGCCTGCCTGCCTGCCTGCCTGCCTGCCTGCCTGCCTGCCTGCCTGCCTGCCTGCCTGCCTGCCTGCCTGCCTGCCTGCCTGCCTGCCTGCCTGCCTGCCTGCCTGCCTGCCTGCCTGCCTGCCTGCCTGCCTGCCTGCCTGCCTGCCTGCCTGCCTGCCTGCCTGCCTGCCTGCCTGCCTGCCTGCCTGCCTGCCTGCCTGCCTGCCTGCCTGCCTGCCTGCCTGCCTGCCTGCCTGCCTGCCTGCCTGCCTGCCTGCCTGCCTGCCTGCCTGCCTGCCTGCCTGCCTGCCTGCCTGCCTGCCTGCCTGCCTGCCTGCCTGCCTGCCTGCCTGCCTGCCTGCCTGCCTGCATGCCTGCCTGCCTGCCTGCCTGCCTGCCTGCCTGCCTGCCTGCCTGCCTGCCTGCCTGCCTGCCTGCCTGCCTGCCTGCCTGCCTGCCTGCCTGCCTGCCTGCCTGCCTGCCTGCCTGCCTGCCTGCCTGCCTGCCTGCCTGCCTGCCTGCCTGCCTGCTTTGAGCCTTGGAAGAGTTGTATATATACTTATGTGTAGTAGTAGCAGTAGTACTACATAGATGGCGCATTTACTTTCGAAAGCTGTAGAAATTGTGACGAACGTCGTGTTTCGTAGTGCTGTGTCTAGATTTCGCTATAATAGCTTTACTAATTTTTACTTCATATTATTTTCGTTTCTTAGTAACAGTCATTTTAATCGAAGTCAAAGTAAATATTGTTACTTCATATTATTTTCGTTTGTTAGTAAAAAAAAATGTTATTCATATTATTTTCGTTTGTTAGTAACAGTCATTTTAATCGGAGTCAAAGTAAATATTGTACTTAAAATCAGATATTCACGTAGACAATAAATGTTACTATTAGTACCAATAGATGGCGTTTAAACGCTCTTTTAATAGTAATAATTATTTTAAGATATAATTATATTATTGATTTTGTTATTTGATTTTATTATTTTTTCAATTTGTCTGTCCATTTTAAGTAAAATATAAATAAAAATATTTGCCGTAATTATATATACAAAGGGTTTGTTTTTTTTTTACAGCCAAAATTGCAAAAAAAAAAAAAAATAGTTTATGTTCATTTTTAGAGGATAATCTAACTTTTTTTTAATAATTGCGTCGTCGTCGTGTGTTTATAATAGGCAAACAAGTTTTTGCATAATTACATTAGTAACTGGGCATAACTATAGCGTTGTATGCTTATCTTGTATATATATAGAGAGCGCTGTTACTGTATTTCATTATTACTAAGTATACTACTAATAGACAGGACATAGCGAACTAAATCAGCTCATCTCAGTAGCTCAGTCCAGTTTAGTACGCCTATTTTCGAAAGTTTTTTTTTGTGTATTTCGTCAGTAATTGATTAAAATTCAATATTTTTCATAAAAAGTTCTAGAGCATCTCCGAAATTTATTAATATGCGCCCTCTATTGCAGGGTAGCTGAACTTGTTCTATGTAAGTCTTATGAAAGATTAATTTTACTATACACTATTTCAATGATTCAGTTATTTACTAATACTTCTATACTGAAAATAAATGAGAAAAGGTTCGCATTAACGCAACGGAACGAAGTGGGACTAACTTCCTGTGGGAGTAACTTGCAATATTTTCGAAAGGAGGTAGCGTTACAAGCTTGCAACATAACGGAATAAAGTTAGCCCGTAATTAACTAATTTACGAAAGAGCAGCAGCGAATGAAATTGAATTAATAGACATTTTTTCTTTATGGAAGGACTAATCCTTAGTTTATAGTAAGTCAATAGGTGCAAACCAAGACATTACGCTACTATCATAATGACTGCAGCGTAGCGTAATATGATATAGGAACGAAGGTCAGTGTGCTAGTAGTTAGTAAAGATTAGCTCGGACCAATTTATACTGGACTATCTTGAGCGCTAATACGAAAATATTTATTTGAATAAAATTCAAAAAAATCTATTTATTTAATTATTATTATATTTTATATATTTTTTTTGGAATACTCACTTAAAGAAGCTCCCCTTTAAATTACCTTAGTAAAAAGTGAAACTCGGTAATGCTTTATCAAGATTCAGTAATAAATAATTATAATATTGATAAGAATCAAATAAAGCAAAGACCTCAAGACACGACTATATACAATTATATAATGAGATAAAGTGATAAAGTATAAGTAATGTCCGGCTGTGGCATGCTTTGTACATTCAGAATTCGCCATGTGGTTGAAGTGGACTTTCGTAACGTTGTCGGTACTGGTGAGGGGGTATGCGGCCGCCACCGTCGCTGATCGTTACCATCCGGACTATCGCACCAATGGTCCGCAGATCCCAATCTCGTCTGCTGAACAAGATGGACAATTCTGGATAAATGCAGCTCAAGCTGCAATTCAAAGGCACCATGACGACCAGGGAAGTTCTGCCGTGTCTGGTACCGCACGTAACATTGTTATGTTTCTCGGTGATGGCATGTCCATACCTACATTAGCGGCCGCTCGTACACTGTTGGGACAGAGACAGAGTCACACTGGCGAAGAGTCGCAGCTTTCCTTCGAAGCGTTTCCAACGACCGGACTTACAAAGGTATGCTCACGCTGCTGTAAGTTTTAGCTTCTATATATATATTAATATTATATTTTAAATTGCAGTAAGTATACGCTAATATTAAATAATTGAATATAAATTATCATTCAAAGAAAAATATTTAGTTCGAAATTAATTTAAGTATAATACGGTACATATAATACTATACGTATTAATATAATAATTGTATTATATTAGACTTACTGCGTCAATGCGCAAATTGCGGATTCAGCGTGCTCGGCAACGGCATACTTGACCGGAGTTAAAGCCAACTCAGGTACTATCGGTGTGACTGCTGCGGTATCTCGGAGTGATTGTGATGCTTCAATCCCATTATCAGCTCGTACGGAATCAATCGCAGCGTGGGCTCTCGCTGATGGGCGCGATGCGGGTATATATTTATTTTAATTTATTAGCAAAATTATTGATGTTGATTAGAATAAACTGCAACAAACACAAGATACATAATTATTGCATTATTATAACAGCATATTGTATATTTTATTATTAGGGCTCAATTTTACATCTTCTTCGTATAGGTATTGTGACAACAACACGAGTCACTCACGCTTCACCGGCTGGAGCTTACGCGAACGTGGCAAATCGGAATTGGGAAAACGATGATGAAGTTCGCAACAACGGACATGATCCCAACGTCTGCCCTGATATCGCTTATCAGTTAGTACATTCGCACCCTGGGAGTCAGTTTAAGGTAAATTATATGACAAACAGAAAGATAAATATTATAAAAAATAAATGATTAAAATTGAAGAAATTTTATTCTTCTTATACTTAAGACAGCCTCGCTACCAACAGGCCACAACAGTCGTCTTTATTGTTTAAAATTTTTATTATTTATAATTATTTCGTATATTTTAGGTAATTTTAGGAGGAGGCCGTCGTGAGTTTTTACCAAATACTGCAATTGATGAAGAAGGAACTGCTGGCAGAAGAACAGATGGTAGGAACTTAATAGAAGAATGGCAGACTACTAAAGCAGCTCTGAACGCTAGTTACCAGTACGTCTGGAACAAGGAGCAGTTACTCAAAGCAAATGACAATTTACCAGATTATCTCCTAGGATTATTCGAAGGAAGTCATCTTCAATATCATATGCATTCGAATCTCACTGAAGAGCCGACGTTAGCGGAATTAACAGAAACTGCTATCAGAATGTTAAGTCGTAACAATAAGGGTTTCTTTTTATTTGTTGAAGGTGGTCGCATCGACCATGGCCATCACGATAATTTAGTTCATTTAGCATTAGACGAAACTCTGGAATTTAGCACCGCAGTGGCTCGGGCCACCGAACTCCTTTCAGAAGAAGACTCCCTACTCGTGGTAACAGCTGACCACGCACACGTTATGTCTTTCAATGGATATGCACCGAGAGGTGCAGACGTACTTGGACCTTCCGGTTCTAGAGATTCAGATAATGTACCATATATGACCCTGTCATATACAAATGGACCAGGATTTCGTCCGCACATTAATGGTGCACGTACTGACGTTACTGAAGAAGTTAATTATAGTAAGTAGTTAGGAATTTTAAATTCGTTCATGAAAAAAATAAAACAAAAATCTCAAGCCGATCTATTGCAGGTCAGTTGAATTGGAGGTCGCACGTGGAAATTCCATTGGCGTCCGAGACACATGGAGGGGACGATGTCGCGGTGTTCGCTATCGGGCCGCATCACGCTATTTTCTCTGGTCTGTATGAGCAAAACCACTTGCCGCACCGCATGGCCTACGCAGCGTGCATTGGACCAGGCCGTACAGCCTGTAACTCCGCTACTTCGCGGCATTCAAACGTTTTACCCGTAATACTCATTATGTCAATAATAAGTTTTTTATTCGCTTTTAAATAAATTTAATTTTTATTAAAGTTTTCGAACACAGGATAATCTCTTATAAATAAGTTGCAGTTTTGCACTGATCAATGTAGTTGAATTTTATTTTTATGTTTATTACTCGTCTTAAAGTAAAAAAATAATTTATTTAAAATATAGATAATAAGTTAATGTACAGAATTGAACAAAAGAGTCTGCATACTACGTATATGCTAAATGTGAATAATAATTCTAATGTTTCAATGTATAATAAAGAGTTACACGAAAGTTTTATAGTTATTTTATTTACATCATTATAAATATTTTCATGACCGCCTAAAATTTAGGTTTTTATAAAAAAATGCATGTTAATGTAAATATTATTAATGCCGTTGATAAAATTATTATTTTATAAAAATAAATTTTAGCTCCTGAGTTCTTCCTGATTCATGAACCCTCCAATGGAATTCAGTCTATGTATAACTGTCCTCTTGTTAGAACGTATAAATGTTAACAAAAATCTATTTTTATACCAGATTGTTCGAAGTAAATTTTCGATATAAGCATTGTTCAGATAAATATGATAAACGAGTACTTGATAAAATTTGCGATTTTATTTTAGATTATTTTGGGTAAATCTGCTTATTAATATAATTATTATGAATTTTAATATGTACATATATTCGTAATTATAATCTAAAAGTAATAAAATAAAATACGAAATAATTTAATAAACAACAGTAGCTATGATCATTATATAAATCCTATAACATATAAGCCTAATGATTTAATTTTAATCAAAAATGAAACTGGTAATAAACTGTCAAATTTATATTCAGGACCATATTTAGTAATACAAGATCTGTCACCAAATGTAAAAGTAAAAATTAATGGAAAAACAGACATTATTCATAAAAACAGAACAAAGCCATACTTTGAGTAGTCGTATTATTAATTAATTTGATATTTGTTTTATTACCTAAGTGATTACTATTGCATTATTGTAATGTGAAATATGTTGTTCAAAATAAAGCATACTTTTAAATTATTATTAAATAAAAATAAAATGTTTTGGATTTATTACTTATACGCTATGTTTATTAAAAAAAAAAGATATATATTCATATATTTACTTAAAAAAAAAAAATTAAACATTGCATGTAATTTTTTTTACCACCCCATGGGAGGTGTAGTGTGTTCATACATTAACATGTTATATACACCCATACATGTAAAGTATACATAATGTGCATTATTCAGTAAAGTCAGTCTTTTACCAGCAGTCCGCGTGTGTACTCATTTACACCCTGAAGTCCTAACCTTAGAACGTAAACAAAAGCTCCGATCCTGTATGCTGATAAATACTTCAGAACTTTTAAGTATATTTTTATACTTGGAGTAGTAATAATAATATAAAAAAATAGTTACTCTCGTGTATATAAAGTTACTAGTTACTGAAAGTAGCTTTGCTCAAGATTCATAGCAATTTTAATAGCAACTGAATAAAATAATTACTTATATAAATTTATATAAGACCTCCAATAAATAAAATATACCATAAATAATTAAACACACAACATCTCAAAAAATGTATGAGCCATGAATAAAACAAAGTATGACACAGCTAGTAGTAGTAATAAATATAATTCTAAGGCGTAGCAGTATACATGTACATATATTACTCCATCAAAAAATTTATTTAAAAAACATAAGTCTCGCAACACAGTTCTTCTATAACAAAAACTTGTAAGATCTCGTGTATACCCATGGTTAAAACTTGGCAATTGCTTGACACTAAAGTAGAAATTGTCAGCAGGTTTTTTCTTTTTCTTTAATTTTGTATTTTTTTCTTTTATAGGCTAAATGCAGAGTAAATGCAAAATTTGAAGTCTGTGAGACTGCTACAAGTACCTTATTAATTTTGATGATTTATAAGAAATATGACTGAGTAACAAAATTAAAGAAATTTTACTGTCGATCATTCATAAACTATAAGGTATAATTAGTATTAGCTATGTTTGTAATATAGTTAGTTTTAGTGAGTTCTCTTTCTAACTAAACATTTAAACTTCTTGCCTTTTCATAACTAATTTAAAGGGTGTCAAAAGTGCCTCGAGTTGCTTCAAGAAAAGATGATACGGTTTTGCTTTTTGCTCGACTTGGCGGGGCACTGCCGTGCCCCCTGATAAAACTCAAAAGGATAAATTGATAGAACGTTAAATCTTATCAATGCTAATACATCGAAGATGACATGTTGACAGCTTCTATTTATACGGAGATCATGATCATCTCCGATCAGTGAATATTGAGATAAGTCAATATTTATACGTGTTTGAAAAACTGTGTTTACAATAACTTTTATGTTTTCTTCTTCGATTAAGCAAAGTTTGTAGTGAGCTGGCGAAATGAAGTGTAATAATTTGGACTGGGTGTCCATTGTCTCCATTGTGATACTTTCTGTCTTCGTTCAAAATTCATTAGGTAAACTTTTAAAAATATCGTGAACAAATAGAAACTTAGTCACTCATTATCAACAGTTAATTTCGTAAGGTGTTGATCTAATCTTTTCTCCTTTAATTATGTTAGAGTATATTCGGCTACAGACATGACCACTCATAAATATACAAAATTTGTTTCAGGACAAGATGAATATCACAGAAGTCCTCGGAATTTGTTTAGACATATAACGCCTCAAAATCGAGGGGAAACGACTTCAGCGTACTGGGTAAATGATGCGCAAGCAGCAATAGAGGCCCGCTTGCAGTACACAAAGGCTACAGGATCTGCTCGCAATGTGGTCATGTTTATCGGTGATGGAATGTCCGTCCCTACCTTAGCAGCCGCTCGCACATTAATGGGCCAACGTAACAATCGCACTGGAGAAGAGTCAATGTTATCTTTTGAGATGTTTCCAACTGTAGGGCTCTCTAAGGTAAATTTAATCACGATATTCATATATTAAAATTATATTCGTTTCGGTTACTTAAATTTACAAGTATTTATATAAATTTCAGACTTACTGCGTGGACTCTCAAATTCCAGACTCGGCATGTACTTCAACAGCTTATTTATGTGGGGTGAAGGCGAACCGCGGCACTCTTGGAGTAACAGCAGCAGTACCGCGGTGGGACTGTCCAGCTTCCGTCGATGAATCGACACATCTACAATCAATTGCAGCGTGGGCAATTGCTGATGGCCGTGATGCTGGTAAGCTTATTCTATAAAATCAAAATAATAATGTATTTAGCCTTCTTTTTATATTTTGTTTCCATTAAGTAATTTATGCACATATAATAAAAAAATAAAATATATCATTAGGATATAAATATATATATATATTTTTAATCTTAGGCATCGTAACTACCACGCGTGTGACGCACGCTTCACCGTCTGGAGCTTATGCGCATGTGGCCAACAGAGACTGGGAGAGTGATGCTGGCGTGCGCGAAGATCAGTATGACCCAGAAATATGTCACGATATTGCCTATCAGCTTATTCACACATCTCCCGGGAATCAGTTTAAAGTATAACTACTAAATGTTATATTTCATATGTATTTATAGAAAAATAGGGTTGTCTAATATATTATATTTTCGCAGGTAATTTTGGGTGGAGGAAGACGTGAATTTTTGCCAACTGATGTGGTAGATGAGGAAGGCACCCCTGGTAGGAGGTTGGATGGTCGGCATCTAATTGAGGAATGGCAAATGGATAAAATCAAGCGTAACGTAAGCTACCAATACGTGTGGAATAGAGAACAATTATTAAGTGTAAATGATGATCTACCTGAATATCTATTTGGTTTATTTGAAAGCAGCCATTTACAATATCACATGGAAGCAAATTCTATCACTGAACCGACACTGGCCGAATTGACAGAAACTGCGATACGTGCATTAAGCAGAAATAAAAAAGGATTTTTCTTATTCGTTGAAGGTGGACGGATTGATCACGCTCATCACGACAACCAAGTAGAACTCGCACTGGATGAAACAATCGAATTAAGCGCAGCTGTTGCTCGCGCAAAAGAGCTATTATCGGAAGATGATTCGTTAATCGTAGTTAGCTCTGACCACGCCCATGTGATGGGATACAATGGATATAGCCATCGTGGAGCCGACATTTTGGGACCTTCTGATGACACTGGTGATGATGGCATACCTTATATGACGCTATCTTACACTAATGGCCCGGGACATCGTCCGTATCAGGAAGATCATCGAGTTGATGTCACTCGCGATGAAGATTATCGTAAGATCATTGTTTTGGTCAGGTTGCTGATTTTTTCTTATGTATATATACTAGAGCTAATTGTTTTGTCTATAACTTTTTTAGGTAAATTAGAATGGAGAACTCATGCTGATGTGCCATTGGTGTCCGAGACTCACGGCGGCGATGACGTGGCTGTCTTTGCTTGGGGTCGTCAAAACAATATGTTCTCGGGGCTCTACGAACAAAACCAGTTACCTCATTTAATGGCATATGCTGGATGTTTTGGGCCTGGTCTACAAGCATGCTCTTCCGCCAATACTAATACATTGTCAGTTGCAGTTTTTACTCCGCTGATATTACTTATTAATGCTTTACGACCTTGAAAATATATATTTTTTAAACTTTTACTGTATTGTTGTGTTTTATTTTATGAGACTATTTAAATAAATATGTCTGGGAACTATAATATTCAATTGTAAAAGTTGTATAAATTAAGAATTTAACGATGAATTGATAACATATTATAAAAATACATTACGTTCACTGAATTTTGTATTTTTACTTTAAAATTCTTGTTAGTTTTTTAAGTGGCACAAAAACAATATTCTAGCACTGTTACAAAGTGAGCTGTTGCATAAGTCGAGCTACAATCAATCAAGGCAATGGTTGTTAGAAGCCGGGCTGGTGTCGACAATCGGTCGCGTTGTGCTTTCCATAGACGAAGGGGGAGGAGACAGGGTCGGAGTTCTTATTGACGAGCATTGTCCCGTTGACACAGATTAATGTACCTCCTTCGACTGTATCATTGCTTTACAACTATATACGGTATCAGTATCGACGTCCTGTCTACGGCACTCATGATGTTATCTACAATTTTATTGATGAAACGTTTCATCGATAATTTTATCCGGAAACTTAGGGGATGTTAGTAACATAAAAATTGTGTTACTGTCATTCGAAAGAATGGAAAATTTTATCACAGAAATAAGAACCATTTCGTAAGAAGCGCCGATATGATATTGATTTTTTAATTTTTTTTTTACAAATTTAAATTCTAAATATTATTTATCTACAGCTAGGTAGATATAATTACAACTCATATTAAATCGCCATTTTTACAACTGCGTGTGGTCAACTACGTACTTGATCTGTAATTTTTACATATCATGATGATCATGATAAATGAGGATATGTTATCAAGTAATTATGTAAGAGTATAATATGACTTTGTAATGGAAATCTTTATGATTTTACGACGAGCAACTATAATAATCTACTAATTTATTATTTTATGAAATTTCAAAAAATTTAAAATGAATTAACCATGTGGTGGTGTTCAGGAACATGACAAGTCGCTACATTCTATCCGCTGGGACTGACGACGGCGCTGACGTCCCGCGTCGCGACGCATTCATTAAAAGCGCAATTAGCAGAGTGCAGCGCTCGTTCTCTCACATTAAGGTATGTCATTCGTCAACATTTCTCCGAGGAGCGCTCTCTCCGGGCGAGCTTCGCTAGGAGCCTCTCGTTCTGCGTGCACCTCCCCGCCCGCGCCGCCCGCACGCCGCACGCACCCCGCACACCCTCGGCGCCAAGCTCGGGGCTGCGATCCGGCAGTCCTGACCGCCCGCCCTCGCATCGCGACGCTTATTCCTGTCTCGGATCTTCCTTCGCGACAAACTTTCCCGATACTGCTTGTGACTGAACTACGTCACGCCTGACGTGTTTTTTGAGTGAAGTCTAAGTACATTTTTATTTTATGTGCAGTAAGCATTATTTGAATTAGTGAAATGTGTACATAAGTTTAGTGCTAAGTGAACTTTCATTTTGTTTGGAGGTTGCCTTATCTGATATGGTAAGAATTACACTGATAATGTCCCGCTATCTCATCATCCTTTATCGTAATACATAGGATTATTAATTATTATTTTTGTTTTGAATAGATTGATTGAAAGGATCATAAACAATCAAAAATACTTTAATGCAATATTATATGTATTTTTAGATTTTTACATATTTGCAATTATGAAATAGTTTACATATCTTTCTTTGTTCATAATTAAAAATAGAATTTAACGTTGGAGTTGTCAGATTTTATAAATTAAGTTGATAGTTCTAGTGACTACATTGAAATTGTAACAAAAGACATATTAATAATAAAATAAGGATAATTGTTTTTGTTGCTCTTAATTCTGTTTAGACTGGAATTATATTTTCTTTACTTTAATTGTAATTTAACGAGTATACATAAATAATTATATCAGTTCAGTACGGCGCAACCACATATAGCTACGGAGGATATTCCTCGCATTTACATCGAATTTTTGATAAATGTTTTTCCTCTATGATGCTTAAATTAGCAGATATTATTGAAAGATAGTTCTACACTGTTGGTTGTAGGCCCACACGACATGCCATCTACTTGCGTACGTTGGTGAAAAACTCGTGAAGTGACTCTTCAGCCGCGTTTCGAGCTCAGTTAGCTCATAACCGGTGTCATCTTACGGGTAGGCGAGCTAAGGCGGCTAGTGCAGTTCGCCTTCTGCAATGGTATTAGGCGCCTTCGCATTTGGACACTACTTCCACTTAGCGTCAGGTGGATTTTAGTAATCTGCCCATCTCGAAATAAATAAAGATCTGCCTAAATAAATATCTATTTTTGAGACATAGCTGAGTGCACCCACTGATCGGTAAACGATCGGTACATTAAGCAAATTTAGACGCGGTCAGTCACTAGATGGGTGATCCCATAGTGGTATTTCAACCGAGCGTCTCCGTGCTTCGGAGGGCACGTAAAAGTCGGTCCCGGCTGTTGACAATTTGACAACAGTCGATAAGTCATGTCAGAGGCCTACACGGGCGACCTGAACAACTCTGACACTAGGTTGATCACTAACCACTCCATAAGAAGAAGAACCATTAAGAATCGAAACCATAAAGAAATCTTTCAACCACATTTATTTTTAAGAAGATAGGTTTACACATTTAAGAGATATATCATTTTTTTTCCATAATTTTGTTTTTTATATTACTATTAATAATTACTATGAAGTTAGCAACTTATTTTTGTCACCTGTGGAAGCAATGAGTCGGGGTGTAATATCCGATTGTTTAGCTGATAAAGCTAAAAGCCTAGCACGATTTATGTCACTTGTAAGATTTTGAATCAAATGGTTTCGTGCAATATGTACCAATGGCCAATACCAAAGTTTTTGTTTGGTAACTTCATTTGGGATATCGTCATCGGGACACTTAACCTTCAACCTTTCTATTCCCTCCATAGCATCAGTAATTTGGAATGAATTGGATTTAAAAATAAGAGCATAAAGGTTCTTAACACTATGCATAGAAGCCAGAAAAGCTGGAAGAGCGACACTCGAAATTTGCCTCACGCCAATGCTACCATTCCTAAAAGGTAAAGTAGCTTGGGTCCACAAATTTTCATGAAAGGGATAAATATAGAATTTTCTCTAAACAATTTTTTAACGTGGCATCCATTTTTTCGGGTAAGCCTGAAAATTTCTAAATTGGGCTTGCGCGAAGTATACACATTAATTTAGGAACAAAATGATAATGTTTTTGAATAGTGTAAGCTATGTGAAGTATTTTTAATTTACTCTCTAAAACTGGTTCTATCCCTTCCTCAAAAATAGGGGAACCAAGCAAGCAAAGTGAACTTTTATGAAGAACTTTAATGTTAGGTGCAATATTTTTGAATAATTCCATTGCCAAATTAATCTTTTCAATTGACAATTGATTTGTGAAAAAGTCACCAAATTTCGAAAAATTTAATTCGAGGCCAATATTTTCAAACTGCTCTTTATTGTTATTAAATCTTCAAAGTTTAATATTTATATGATAATATCACATTTTTTAATAGCTACTCATTAACTATCTAAAACATTTTTGATATAATAACTGTCTTCTGTAATAATTGTATTGTACTTGCGGTAGCTTGGTATATTTTTTATGCGGATTATGGTAGCACATTAGTCGTGATGTTATTGTAAGGCTCTCCGTCAGGCTCGTGACGCGTGTGAAACTAGTGAAATTATTGAGACGCTAGACAATTAGTGATAGCTTCACTATATAAAATCGTGTTACTAAGATTAAGCTCTTACTACTTTATAAGTACTCGTAGATAATAATTCACTGATTGAGACTTTGGAAAAACCTTGACTTACTTATAGCAGACCTAGACACGCTTTAAATATTTATTACGTGTTAGTAAAGATTATGATAAGCGGCCTCGATATGGATGCAAGGTCGATAGTGGCAGGTCATGGAACAATAAAACTGTGAACTTGTATTGTAACAGGTTCATACTAAGAAAATATTTGTATTTTTATTAGAAGAAAGGAAGGGAACAGAAAGTGTGGAAGTTTGGGCCTCCGGCGCTCTCACTCATTGCACGAAACATAACAATACCTATTGATATTGTTTCCTTATGCAGATTGTCTGTAAGAGGGTAGCACATTCCCATTCGAGCCGGCCTATTAGTGCAAGTATGGCTCCACTACCGAGGATTCAAATTAAAATCTCAAAATGTATTAAGAGTATTTCTTATAAGACATGAGCTAAAGTCATTAAATACGCTGTTGCATCACGCAAGCAAATATGCTTATCAATTACAAAATGGTTAAAGCCGCTTATATCAGTGGGTGTATCTGGATCATAAGAATAGGAATAGTGTAATTGAAATGTGTCTTATGTAAAGTTCTGTACTCGCGGCCGAGAATTTCGAAATTCCAGAGTGTATATACGATGTCGTTACCATTCTACATTGTTAAGGTATTTAACTATTCATTAGGGAACATATCGTTGTTATAGTTAGTTTTTTGAAATTTTATATTAGTAAAAAATTGCTATTTTCTGCCAATCTTTAAGGAGACTTTGTACTCATATCGAATATTTATGGGAATTTGAATTATGGTTATACTTGTATCTGGGGGCACGGCAGTGCCCCCGCCAAGTCGAGCAAAAAGCGGCACGGCCGTACTATCCTTTTCTCGAAGCACTTCAGGCCATTTTCGACGCTCTATAACTTCGTTGTGGATAAAGCTATAAGCCTGAATTTTCAGTAAACGAGCAGGCATTGTATAGACACGGTATATTTCAAATTTCATTCAATTTGAACCAGTAGTTTTAGAATTATAACTAGTCAAATTTCTTAATTTTGTCACTCACTGACTGACCGATCATCAAAACTCTAAGGCACTTCTAGCAGACATGGAAGCTTCAAGTTTAGAATATAATTCGTGTTTAGTGTATAAGTAAAGGAAAAATTAAAATATTTTGTAATTTCGCTCCAGTTTACTAGATACACCAACTACATAAATAACTTTGTAATCGCCTATAAATGTATAGGATTACAAAGTTACATTTGCAGTCAGATACGTACTTATATAATTTTCAACCTCCTATAACTTCGTTGTGGCTAAAACTAAAAGCCTAAATTTTCAGTAACCAAACAGGCATTGTATAAACACGATATATTTCAAATTTCATGCAATTTGAAAGTGTAGTTTAAGAATTATAACTAGTCAAAAATTTCTTAATTTTGTTATTTATTGGCTGACCGTCATCAAAACTCTAAGGCACTTCTAGCAGACATGGAAGCTTCAAATTTAGAATATAATTAGTATTTAGTATATAAGTAAAGGAAAAATTAAAATATTTTGTAATTTCGCTCCAGTTTACTAGATACACCAACTACATAAATAACTTTGTAACCGCCTATAAATGTATAGGATTACAAAGTTACATTTGCAGTCAGATACGTACTTATATAATTTTCAACCTCCTATAACTTCGTTGTGGCTAAAACTAAAAGCCTGAATTTTCAGTAACCAATTAGGCATTGTATAAACAAGGTGTATATCAAATTTCATTTAATTTGAAAAAGTAGTTTAAGAATTATAACTAGTCAAAAATTTCTTAATTTTGTTATGCATTGGCTGACCGTCATCAAAACTCTAAGGCACTTCTAGGAGACATGGAAGCTTCAAATTTAGAATATAATTAGTGTTTAGTGTATAAGTAAAGGAAAAATTAAAATATTTTGTAATTTTGGTCTAGTTTACTAGGTACACCAACTGCATAAATAACTTTGTAATCCCATATAAATGTATAGGATTACAAAGTTACGTTAGCAGTTACATTTGCAGTTAGATAGGTATTTAAATAATTTGCGACCCCTATAACTTCGTTGTGGTTAAAACTGAAAGCTTAAATTTTCAGTAACTAAACAACCATTGTATAAACACGGTATATTTCAAATTCCATTCAATTCGAATAAGCAGTTTAAGAATTATAACTAGTCAAAATTTCATAATTTTGTTACGCACTGGCTGACCGTCATCAAAACTCTAAGGCACTTCTAGCAGACATGGAAGCTTCAAATTTAGAGTATAATTAGTGTTTAGTGTATAAATCAAGGAAAAACTAAAATATTTTATAATTTCGGTCCAGTTTTCTAGATACACCAACTGCATAAATAACTTTGTAATCCTATATAAATGTATAAAATTACAAAGTTACATTTACAGATAATCAATCAGTATACCTGTATAGATTACACATAATATAATGGAATAATAGGTGTAGGTGGGTACCTAGATAATATACGATTACATTCAAGAAGTGGGTAGAAAAAAGTAGGACTTTCTACAAAAAGATATGAGATCCCATAAAAACATAAAATGTAAAAAATGCCAGTCTCATAAAGCAGTTCTTCTACTACAAAAAGTGGTGAGATCTCATGTATAACTACGCCTGAAACTTGGCAGTTTTACGAATCTAAAAGTATTTGTATGAGTAGAATAAGTTGCCGTACAACTGGCAAGTTTCAGGCGTAGTTATACATGAGATCTCACCACTTTTTGTAGTAGAAGAACTGCTTTATGAGACTGGCATTTTTTTACATTTTATGTTTTTATGGGATTTTACATTTCATTTTATATATACTATAACTATATCTTGCCCCTGAATATTTTTATTCAGTGTAGTAAATAAGTGTCTGTTTGTTACACTAATAATTTTGAAATAAAAAATCACAGTATGCAAGGCGTAGCTTGTAATTTTAGGGAAGTTTCAAAAAATGAAGGAGGTCCTCTAAGTTTAGTTAATTTAGGTAAGCAAATAAATAGGAAATTGTGTTTTAATGTTTTAAGACGCTTCTTAAATTAAGCCACTACAACAACAATATGTTCTATGAACCATAATATAGCAATAATACTAGAATATTGCTCGATTCTAGTGTCCACTTCTTGCAATACTTCGGAAAACATTCTTACGATATCTTTATAAGCTAAATAATGACTGTTGAGCGTAAGCAGTTTATGTGAGGATTTGGTTAATAAAAGTCGCAAAGTGTGAAAGCGGCCTCTGCCGACGTCTCCATAAAGGACTTTTTTTAAATGTTTCGGAATGACTTTAAGAAATTGTACTCACGCTACGTAAGACTTGGCAGTTTAAAACTTTTCAGATTTCAAATTACGGTAGAGCATCATTTTTTTTAGTTTGTAAAAGGAGTCTGGTGAGCTATTAAAGATATTCGACATTTTTGCTACGAGAGCTAAAATCTATTGCGACCGGCAGCAATATACAATTAGATACATTTAAATCATCGCCATCATGGAGACATGTTTACTTTGAACACAAATTAAAATAAAACCTTTACGTAAAATGAATATTTTCCTCTTTTACACAGCCTTAGCCTTTGACAGCGGCTTCCACCGCGTGAATACAGTATTTCAATAAGAGGCACCTTTATAGCAATAGAAATAAATGGTTCCTGAAACAAACTTGTTCTTCCCCGATACCGAGCTCGGAAAATTCGGTGGTGGATTATACATTTAATTTACCGAACGACGTGGCGCGTTACCGACCTTTAAGGAAAGAATACGCTGTTCTCCTAACTTAACCTTCAAGGTTCCCAAGTCGTATCCGATCGGAAAGACCGCCAAAATTACGAAATATTAAAAATTACCAAGTTAACTAAAATAGATGTATGACATCTTATTAAGAGATTAAAAATTTATTAATTAAAGAAATATTATTTCAATGTCAAACTTATGTTTTTAATTTTAAGTTGAGGATATTATTTTTCTGTCAGTGTTTCACGAACACGAGGCGCGGAACATCCCGCTCACCGCCTGCCATCTCGGAGCGACACGTCACTCGAATTAATGACACACTCCCGGCAGTATTTACCTCGTCCTCAACAAAAGGGAAACAAACAAATTGTTTCGTCGATGTAAGCCGGCTTTGTTTATTTATTACACGAGTCATACTCTTCCCAACCGCCCCCCGCACACCCCGCGCGCCCCGCACACCCGCCCTCGCCGTAGCAGTACCAGTAATTGACTTGTTTCATAGCGTTCTGTATGAATTTTAATTGGATCGAAACTCAAACCCATTGTCGCAAGTTTTCAAGTAATACTTGTTATGTATTCGAAGCTGTGATCTTTTTGTTTATTCGGCGAGTTGGGAGATCTCTGACACGCGATGGAAGTTTTTAGGATTGTTTTTAGGGTACCGTATGTACGTCCGTATGGCACAGTTATTTTACTATCTACATCCATACGAAATATAGAAAATAGGTATATTCTATGAACCCAGTTATTGTAGTTAAATCCTAGAGATTTTAGCTTCTTAAGTCACAAAAACTGTGTCTCTAATTTTTGAACTATTCTATCAAAATAGTTTCTCGTGGATTTTGGAATTCAAGAACCCCTAGTTGCGGTTGAGAGACATAGATCCTCTCCATTATGAAAGTCGAAATCTTCGTCATCCCGACAGTGTTTTAGTAAAACTCGCGAAGGAGGTCCCGAACGAACATTGAGTAGCTCAAGCTGAACGAAGGGGCGATGGAGCGAGTCTTCTGCGTAGCTTATTAGGTAAACTTGAATGCTATTTTTCTGAACTGAGAAACACATTTACATAAAACTTGTAAAAATGTAATTTTAAAGGCCCACTTCTGCATGGTTACCAAATAATTATGTATGGAATATCTTGGTATAAATATCTTTCCTTTTTTCCTAATACAATAAATTGTTACAGTATTAAAATAAATGACGTAGCTTTACAATCCTAATATTATTGATAGCGTATCAGTAATTGTTATTATGGCCAATTATATTTTTACAGGAGGATTAAGCTTGATAGCACTCCTGTTATACCGATTATCTTGAATTGATCTTGAAGGGAGCGTGAACGTAAAAGTGTATGGTAAATATAGGAATAAGTGAAATGTTCCTTGCGGAGTGGTTTCCCTCTCTTACTGCGGCTATTTATAATGCAATGTCTTTTTTTTAACGCAGACACAGGAAAGTTAAAACTGTTTTTTAGGTTTAAAGAATTTATTCTCAAAAAGACAATCAAAGTGACAATAGTCACTTACATGAGAACATAAGAATTTTTTTTTTGTCGTCAAAAACTTAATAATTTCAATAATGTTTAATGTGTACTCATTCAACGATTGTGTTTTGAAAGCAAAAAGAAAAGAAGTTTTTTTAAATATTATATTTTTATAAAAAAAAAATTGTCGGCAGTAGTGGGTTATAATTTGTACTATATAATCACAAGATCTTACAATGTACATACACTAGGTTAAAAACTTGTTTTGCGAGGCAGTTCCAGCGCCATCATCGGCATAAAAATACTTAATAACTCTAATTTCTAATTGAAACATTATTTCTGTTAGCAAAGTTATTATTCTACATTTAAATTCGTTTCTGCATTTGAACAAGTTATTAATCAGTATCAATAAGTGAGTGGGATGTTACTGTTTTATTTCTTGTATTCGTTGTTTTCATTACATGCACTGCAAATTCCAATCTTCTAATAATCGTTGCGGAGGTAATCGGTGCTACCAGTGAGGGCTTAATAATCTTCGTTATCGAGATATCTGCAGGAAAGTTTCGGGCAAAATAGGGGATTATATTATAATGCTATCCATATTCGAGGACGATTATAGCAATAACGTCGATTATTACAAGTCGCTATCATTGTACAAAGGTCAATCGAATACAGGTGTCGTAAATCAAGCGCGTGCAGCGATAACAGGAGATTATTATCGGTAATGTTTTATTGTATTGTAGCGTTGTATATTGCCTCGATATAATTAATGGATAAGATAGACGCATATCCGCGCAAAATACATTCTGTCAAACTTTGGCTTATAGACTATAAAAACAAAAACATTTTTGATCCCACAATACAATCTTTTTATTTTTACACTTTTGCTTTATTCTTCAAAACTCATAAATCATCATTTGATAAATTAGGTCGTAATACTCGTATTAAACAAAGTACATTACTGTAACTTAGTAACTGTTGATATGCGATAAGCAGTTTTAATTTATAATTTCATTATATTTATGGATTGTTAAATTTATTTGAATTTATCTAACATTATTTTCTCAATATGATGCATATTTAGTACTACTTAATTAATCACTTAACCGGTGATGATCGTTATGGCGTGCTGGAAGTGAGCTTTGAGCCTCGAATGTCGCGGGTCCGATTCCCGCTCGGAGCAGATGTTTGTATATTAATGTCTGTTTTCGTCTGGCCGTTTGATCCCGTGAATCCCCCCACCGTGCCTCGGAGAGCACGTTAAGCGGTCTGTCGCGGGTGTTATCATAGCATCTGATAATAATTCTTAACTCGTTGATAGGTAATGTGCTCTCATCCAATCAATTACTGGTTGTGGAGATCAGATGGCAATCGCTCTGTGTAAAAATTAGTAACCTGACAAATTATGTCTTAGAAATACGTACAATCCCGATTGTTATAAAATAATTCTTATTATATGATTTACCTTCTACGAGATAAATTGCTATCGGACATCTTATTTTGTGATAAGAAAATTTAAATATTTTATCTCACAGACATATCGAGAAGATAAATACATCACTTGAAATTACGAGTATGAAAGCAGCAAAAGAAAACACATGCTTAAACCAAGCCCTTTTTGTTTTTAGGAGTTGTGAGATTCATTTTTAGGATTCCGCAGTGAAATGGGACAAAAAGAAGCTTTATTATTTTGTTATGGATACGTGTTATATACTTGAGCTTGTAAATGCTACAGTTCATGCATGCATGCACTGTTAGTACTGACAATAATATGAATTAATTACGAACGCATGGTTCGCCTGATGGTAAGCGGTTAGTTTGGCAAGTATTCCAAGTGTCTATAAAACAGAAGCACTTGAAAATTAAATTGAGAAGCGAGAGGAGGGGATGAGATGAGTGCTTAAACCTTAGAAGGTCACACTCAAACGAAACGGTGCGAATACTGCTGGCTTATACGTCACAATATATTACAATTATTAGCTAGATCTGAGCGTACCCGCCGGTAATAAACGACTTTTATGAGTAGGCCTGAGAAATGTAAACATACTTATCACTGTTTTTGTAATTTATAAGCATTTCTAGCAGACGATTTCTAATAATCCAAATTATCGTATTTGTCATAGAACCCCATCGACAAGCGCCTTGAATGTCTCTTTTCTTGGAATCACAAAAAGTAGCTTGTTTAAAAAAGTTAAATTGCTGACTCAAATTTTAAAGACTATCAAATATTTAGGACTAGTGACGCAAAGAACCCCATTATATTTTGACTTGTATTGTTTCAGCACTGCGAGAGTGAATGTGAGTACAAGTGAATGGTGCAATTGTTTGCGATGGGTGCTAAGAGCACGCGGCGTGGGCGCTGGCGTCTGCCGTAGCCGCATCACTCGCGCCGCCGCCGAACAGTTCAACCACAAACGATAAACGACTTAACATATTAGTGCAACTCTTCACAAAATGGCTGACGACAATACTATTATCGAAGGCACTGTGAAGTTCCGCGACGGAAAAAAGGTGAGCTATCAATAATTACAAGACCTAAAATTTTCATTAATTATTATTATAGTTGTAAGTACAAATAATAAAACTGTTTTTATCTAAATCCCCGATTATAGGCGAATTCCGAATAATCTAAGATTACCGTAATAAAATTTGAATATTATATTATCGAGTTTGAATGATAAGGTTGGGAGAGATTTCATTAGACTTTCAAGTAAACTATTCATATTTCATACCAATAATAATATAAAAATAATTTACTTAATAGGAATACTTTTACAGTAATAATATATAAATTGTGAACAATAAATTTGACGTAGTCGTGGACGTAGTAGACACATCGTGGGCCAAGGGTCTCATGTAACTGGTAAGCAGTAATAAATGATAGAGATAGTAGTATTGACGCTTTAAAGCAATGTTTGTTCGCAGTGGAAGTCACGCTGGTGTGTCATGAGGAAGCTGTCACCTGTCGCAGGTGAGACACGTCTACTATCTCAATATGTGCTGCATTATCTTATCTAACACAGCCTATCTCTTCTTATCTGATATTAAAGAAAAATTACTGACAGATGTGTTTTTCTAGTACTTTCCTATTAGTGTTTTAGAATTCAAATAAAGAAAAATGGTTTTTACATAATTAGTTTTATCACAATTATCTTAAAATAGAAATAAATCATAATTATCATATCATAGTATTAAAATAAGTACTTGTTTATGTTTTTATCTTATTTTATGGAAAACACAGATATTTATCCGTGTATTATATATTGTATACGATATTTATTATATCTTATAATTACTATTTGAAACGGTTGCATATAGCAAATTGCTACACTACATCACGGAACTACCCAGTACCTATTTGGGGGTGTTGCGCCTACTGGCGACTACCGAAGTACCGACGGTACCGACGTATTACCGAGCGGCTATTAACAATTCACGTCGGCGCCGCGCCGCAGGTTAATACGATGTTAGACTGTAATTAATACCAATACAACACGATGCGATGCTTAAATAATGAAATGATTGTTGTGCGTTTATATATGTATCTGCAGTATTATTATGAATGTTACTGTCATATTATTTATATTAAAAAAACTGATTGATGGAATTATGGGTGGAATCGACTATGATTGGTTATCGAAAATTTTAAAAATTTGTTAAACTTTAGGACATTAAAATGTCATTTATTTATGACTAGTTTCTAATATTACTAGTAGGTCTGATTATTTTTGTACGGAATAAACGGGATCAAGGGAAATCATGGGAATCACCATGATAACTGGATAAACGGGATCGGGATGTTTGTATGCAGGTAGGTATATACACAGTTTATAAGTAGAAAACCCGAGAACTGGATTAACGGAATAAAATGTTACAATGAACCCAGACGAAGTCGGGGACGAGCGTTAGTTTAAAATATTTTATGCGTTTTCTGACATTTTAGTGCTTGCTTAAAGCATTTATAAATATAAATAAATAAATTATCACTGAAGTGTCGATGATGAAGAATCTGAAAGACTTTAAAAATAATTATTATTAATTACATATTTAAAAATAAAAATTCGACCGCAAAAATAAGTCGGTAATTTCATAGTAGGTAATTATTAAAAGTAATATGAAAAAACAAAGTTATGGGAAACCCGATGTACATATCTCTGAGATTATTTACGTATCTTCTTCATAACAATTACCCTTGAAAGTTCTTTTGACGTTCTAAAACCTCAATTTTTTCCAGAAATTTAAATCCCATTCAAAAGTTAGAGGGGGCAATTACAATTTTTATAGCTTGAGAAGCTAATATGAATGTGAGCTAATGTAAATAAATAAATACATAACGAAACCTCCTTATTATTTTTAAAGACCTATTCAAAGATACCTTACGTACGCTGAATTTTTTTTACCCCTTAGTTACATGTTACTGAACTGCTACCCTTAATTTTTAAATATTTCGGTTAGGTTAATAGAATACATCTATTTACCAAACTTCGTATAGATAGAACCAATCGATTCCGAATTAAATGATTGTGACATGCGGACGGACAGACAGACAGACGGACATGACGAAACTATAAAGTACCGTTTTTGCCATTTGGCTGTGGAACCCTAAAAATGTATCAAAAGCACTGCGCATTTAAAACGTATATAACGTAATATCTATTGATAAATAATCCACACTTCTGAGCTACATTCTTATTACTACATTAATTTTATCATTACTTAAGTGAATAATATTTTGAATGGGTACAGTTGATAACGAAGTTTTAGAGTCGCTTAGACTTTACCAATATGACGACGTTGTGGCGCAGCGGTAGCGAACCTGTCTTAAACGCCACAGGTCGCGGGTTCGATTGCCGCTCGGAGCATAATATGCTTATATTGACCATGTATCTGTTTCCGGAGCCCCGACACAGGATATAACAATCCTAATGGAGGCCGTATAGCGTTTAATATATTATAGTATAATGAAAGCATAAACGACGATGCTGTTTTAGTCTCGCTTAGCCTAGTCAGTGCTACAAAGGTGACGAGGCGCTCGTTCCACGGCTAATGACTGCAATCGCCGCGGTAATGAAGCGCCGCCGCGCCGCCGCTCCTCACACAAAACTCGTGTTCCGCTCGAAGGTACGGCAAAGTGCCTTTGACTACGTCAACAGATATAAACGTCAAAATTCTGGCTTAATTTTGGTGAATTTTAACAAAAAGTAACTGACCGCCGTTTTTCAACAATTTTTAAATATGAAAATAGGTAATTCGCCGTTTTTACTGTGCAGAGTGACATTAAGGATTAGCTTCAGGAGGAGTTACTAGTTAGAGGGTACAAACATTGAAAAGATTCTTTATAGAGGCACTGATTTTCCTGTGTAAACATGTACTGTGTAAGAAGTACACATAAATGGCAAGCGATAAGTAATCAAACGTTTTTGCAACTTCGTCATTTAAAAAAAAATAACAAAATTTAAAAAGAGCTAGAGATAAAAAAAATATGAAAAGTCCAATTATTATATGAGTTTTAATTTTATTTTTTTGAGAATAGACTAAATTGTAGATTTAGTAGGTTTTATTTCGTAAAGTTCACCAAACATTTTTATTTACGATTTTAGAAATGACAAGTTATTTTCACGCAAGTGCAAATTCACATGTCAATTGTCTAAAAATGTATATAAGGAACTCTTTTCATTTACACTTCGCACTGCAGTATTGTCAAATAAAGTTTGATACGAGGGGCGTGAGAGCCTTTGAACGAATCTGGAAACGCCTCACGCCTCACGCCATACACTTTTGAATGATAGAGATTTCTCGATGACTCTATGTTCTTGTGAGGCGCGAATTTATTATACAACAACGAATTTGTTTTTTTGATTACATTTTATTAATTTGATTACATTATAACATTCGATGAATACTTCACTGTTAATCTCCCTATTTTTATCGAGCAGAGTATATTTTTGATATATTAAAACACATAAAATGATTGCATCGACATGAATCGCAAAAGTGTCCTTAAATTTTTAAAAGAAAGTAAACTCTGAATTTCTGTTGTCAGAATTTTTTTAGCTCTAATTTTAATATTAGCGAGTCAAGGTCGAGCGCTTTGAAAAGAAAAATGTGGGGGATGCATCGGCCATTGTTAGCAGTGATAAGTCGTGGCACGCGGCTCTCAGGGGATAGGGTGAAGGGGTGATAAGGGATGAGGGAACAAAGGGCGAAACGAGAACAGAGGGTCATCGGCACGCAGAGCACGCGCTTGCAGGGTAGCGCAGGTACAGCCAATGCTGTTCCGAATCAATCGTGACGGAGTATATAAATATTAATGAGCATTTAGAGATCACCGATTCAATGGCTGGAGATAAGTATTAAAATGTTTTTGTCAGGATTCAAATTTTTGCTGGTGGAATATGTATGAATGAGCAGTGGTTTGGAGGCTGTGATTCAAAGCTTACAAATTATTATCATTTAAGTTATGAAGCTCTTGCCATCCTTTATTATTATTATTATTAATAAAAATTAATTTATGAGTTAAGGAGTGAATAACATGAAACGTATAGTATAGTAGGTAGAGCGACGCGTGCATCGGTCGCCACTCTCCAGGTAGCGCGGAGTCGAGTCGTCAGAACGCACCGCAGTTCCGCGTTCATTAATTACACCGGTCGTCGGAACGCAAATTGCAGCCCCGCAGACCGGCCTCTAACGATCGCGTTTTAATTTAACTTCGCATTATTTAAACGTATTAATTGGACGACACGGCCGCTGCATTAAATTTAATACCATTTACCGCTAATTTAAATTTGAAATTGTATGTTAGTATCGAATTACGACCGACACTTACAGTAGCGGTCGATTTATTGAGGCTTTTTCAATATTGCTATTTGGTGTCATTTTAAACGATACTAATAAACTATATAAATAAATTTTGGAATTCTCTTTGTAACTAGTCCATTGAGCATTAGATAAAAATATTTGTTGTCTTTCTCTTATGTGAACCTGACAGTATTGGTTCTCATTAAGTCGTAACTAACTAACTTTACGTGAGGAAACAAAAATACTGACGTATAGCTTCCGAGAGGAATCGCTTTGATAGTTACAGAAAATGTCACAAAGTATTCCTTTGTAAGCACTTGACGTAAGTTGTTGGCAGGAATGACAAGGATGTAAGTCGAAGAGCTTGTTAGAGCAGCTCGCAGCCCGGGAAGTAAGCGATACGGGAAGGGGCGGACGGACGGAGGGGGCTCGTTATCTGTTGCCCTTTTATTTGCAGTCGCTGGCAATCTGTGACATCATCATCGAAAACGATATCTTTATGTCTCGTAATTCATTCCCTTAATGTCTTTTCCTTAAATTATTCAAAGATCAACATAATTTTTCAGTGACGTTAATTACATAACAATTGATTCTTCTTATTTTTATATTACGTTTTCCTCGTCATAAAATGACGACGTTGTGACGCAGCGGTAGCGAACCTGCCATAAGCGCCACAGATCGCGGGTTCGATTCCCACTCGGAGTAGATGTTTGTAGTAGCATTTGTATGGTCTGTGTTTGTCCTTGTCATTGTGTATGATTCCGGACCTCCGACACAGGATATAACTATCTTTTGAGTGTGTAGCGTTTATAATATAACCAAAAATTAATTTCATATTTGGAATAGTAAGCTCAATTATCCTTTACACTATAAAGGAATAGCTTGCAGTAATCAATGGAGGGCGGGCGTGAGTCAATGCGATAAGCTTAAATCGTAGGGTACTAAAGTTAAAAGGTTCATAAGATGGTGCTGATGACGACATGAACAAAGCGTGCACGAATAAAACGTGCCGAAACGGTCACCGTTACCAGATATTTAGGAAACTAGCTGTCTGCAACATCGTCATTGTGGGCTGTGGGTGATTTGTTTATGATGAGGTTAGAAAACTTGAGCTCGTAGAGCACCAAATGAACTTCCATCCAATTATTAATTGACCAACTTATTTTGCTGTCGATTTAAATTCATTATTATGTTTAAGTCCTTAAGGTCCTTCATCAAGCTGCGGAACCCTTTAGTTTCGAATGTGCTTGGTCCACAACGCACTTGACTGATAATTATTTAATATTTTAGACGATGCACAATGTTTTAGGCCACAGTTGTTCCATATGGTAAAGAGTATAATAAGAGATTAAAAAAATAATATAGTCTTAATTACGTGGTCGTGTTAAGAATTTCTCCTTGTATCTATCTTGAATTGACAAAACATTATGTTAGTAATACTTTTGTACAACATTATTCCGTAGGTAAAAATAGTTAGGTTAAAACGATTATTCTAAAACGCTAATAATTTTATAATAATACTAATATATATTTCTTTATTGGCGACCAATAATTACACTGCTTAGGGAAAAGGAAGAGTATAAAAGAAGAACATTGAGCACGACAAAAATCACCTCCTTTTTGAGGTCGGTTGAAAACTAATGTAATACTTAATTATGTATGTAACGATCTAGATGGGGTGAAACATTACATTGAAACTCTAACAAAAATAAAACGTTCTCGCGAGCCCTCACTCATAACTTACTCGTTTATTATGACTCGCGACGGCGTATCTGACGCGGCTACAAAGGTTTCCGTAACGCTTATTTTCGACTCCATAAAATACGAAGAATGTAACTCGATCCCCTTCTCGGGTCCGTAGTTTTTTTTATTAAGGATCGATGACTTGAAATGTGTTAAAGTGAGTTACTATGTATGTTAGATTTAAAATTGCCAATTCAATATTTAATTTATGTATATAAACTTTATTATATCGTATTTTTTCATGTATATTTGTGTAGATTGCGTACATCTTCAAGTTTATCGCGACTCAAAGGCGCGGTGGGGCGGCGCCGCGAGCAAGGCTTCGCTCTCCCTGCAGCAGTATCTGGGCTGCGAGGCTGGCTTCACTCTCGACAAACACTCGCATACACTCGCCTTGCTGTGCCGTGACTTTACGGCAGTTCTCGCGTTTGAAACACGAGAAAGACTCATACAATGGCAGGTACTACAATCTTACCTTCCTAAAAATAGGTACGACTGTTAATTCGCGAAATCAAGAATACGAATTTTCAGTTCAAAATTTACATTATTCTTTAACCCGTGGATTCGTAGGTAAAAGTTACTGCTCAACTTGGAGAAGCGCGACAATATCTCGTGCTAGTGGGATCAGCGGGGAGTGCAGGAAGCACTGGCGGCAAACGACTGGCAGCAGGCCCCGCTCGTCTGCATTTGCATCACCGCCGTTTTGCGCTTACCTCAGGTGTACCGCCGCGCCTGCTAGGAGTGTGGGAAATAGCTCATCTTAGGTACTATATCGTTTATTTGACTTGTATCATAAATTAATTTTTAACTTCATTTTTAGTTTATTTAAATTTTTCAATAGGCGGTATGGAGTGGTCGATGGGCGATTCTGTTTTGAGGGCGGCTCGCATTGTGGCAAGGGCGAAGGTCTTCACGTATTAGTGACTGATCAGGCTTCCGAAATTACAAGAGACTTTGATTTGGCATCTAGAGGCCAGCTATCACCTAGAAGAAGACTTTTAGGGTCAAGAAAAGAAGGTGAGGATTTTAGATATTTTCGATATTCAGCAAATATGTATAATAATATTAGCAGTTACGTGTAAGTCTAAATGAAATATTAACTTTTATTTTTAACAGGTTTCCAGAGTCCCCATTCTCATAAATCCTTAAAAAGATCAGATATAAAAAAATTAGAATTAAATACAATAGACCGATCGCTCCCGCCTACAGACTTACGTCTATATGAAGACCCTTGTATTGGAGATGATATGGGTGCTATTTCTCCTTATTGGCCTTCAGCAGAACGAACACAGTTTCCAGATATGGGATTAGGTGATACGGCATCAGTTAATGAAACTGTAGATGGTACTGAAATGACCCCATGGAATGGAAATGGAAATGTCATGTTAGAAAGATGTATGAGTTGTATATCCAAATTAGGTGCTTTATCACGGTCGTCTACAGCAGCTTTAACTCCTGGAGCAAAACATTTCAGTCCGGCGTGGACTATGGAAGCGGTAGATGAATCTCACAATGAAGCCATGCCAACTGACGTGTCATTAAGTAGTGATGCACAAGTTGGTGGAGTTAATCAGGAAGAAGTCTGTCGATGTTTTATGGACAGACCACCTGACCGACCGCCAAAACCGTCAAGATTGGAATTCAATCTGACAAAAAAACCTCCTATGCCTTTGCCTGTACGATCATTTAGTCATGCCCATCTATCATCTATAGGTGAAAATAATATAACAAATGTTGGGCCATACGAAAATTACGATGTGCCTAAAATACCATCAGCAGAGGTAAATAGTGTTTCCATTTCAAACGAATAATTTAGTTGCATATTACTATTATAATTACTTTGAATATACTACAAATACTTACTTTATAATGTTTTCTAGGTGGACGGAGAGTATTACGATACACCAAAACGACTTAAGGAATGTCTTAACAATGACCTATTTCAAATTACAAAAAGTTCAAATTCTAATACCCTTATTTTAAAAAAGTCTTGTGGATGCTTACTAAAATTAGGAAAAAAGGTGAAGCAGCTAACAGTCATAGATACGGATGAAAGTTTTCAACCAACAAACTGCCCTTGTCAAAGAGTAACAGAATGGGCAAATAACTGGATAAAGCTTCCATATTGTAATAGAAATATCGATGAAAAGGATATAGTTACAGCAAAAAATAAAGAAAATATCATACCAAATACTAGTGATCGAAGCGCACTTTATGCAACAGTAGATTTGTCTAGAAAGACTAAAAGAAAAACACAAAATGATTCCAACGATTCAATGACCCGCAGTTTCGACTCGAGAACAGTCGAGATTGATGAAGGTCCTCAGGCTAATTATGAAAATTTAAATTTTGCCCTGTCCTTGGAACACTATGAAAATGCAAAAGATTTATTAAGAAGAGCAGGGGTTACACAATCAGAGCTTGACGCTCTTAGTACCAATCTAAAACCAATTATGGGTTTTACTACAATAAGCGAAAAAACTATGTGCAATAAGTGCGGTCATCTGAAAGATGAAAAAAGCAGATTATTAAACCGTAAAAATTCAAATGATGAATATTTAATGATGGAACCAAATTCACTAGAATGCAATAAGCTTGATCAAGAAAAATTATTGTCATCTGGATATACACCAATGTCTCCGATTGGCAGCTTTGGCTTTCATACTTTAAAATGTCCAGCAAAAAATCCGATAAGTAGATTACTAGACGAGAAATCTGCCAGCAATCCCACATTATCTGGTCCTGAAGAATCTGGACCGCACGCGTCAACCTCAGGAGAGCATATAGAGCTACGAGCTGTAAGAAATCGCGCCGAATTTCGTAAAAGATCAAGTTCTGCTGATTCTTCAAGATTTCTGGATGATGTTAAGGAATTTGATGGTAGTGTAGGAAGTCGAGGTTCTTCTATTGAAACGTTACGTGATTTAGGTGTACGTGAGGCAAATACACCTTGTGATTGTATTACCAGTAAACATTCGGATGCGGACAGCTCTGAAGCATCTAAAGTAAAAGGTATAACTGTAACAGCTGGTGGGAATAGAGATTCATCAAGTTCCAATGACTCCGGTGTGTCTAGTTGGTCTTTACGTGGTGAAACAGCGCCAAATGCAGCTGATTTTGAGCTTCCAGCAACAACTGCGGCAACGCGGCGTCGTTACCGTACTGCTCGTCGTACGACGGACTCCCCACATGGCACGCCACCTCGTCGGTCTCGTTCGTCTGGAGGCATGCGGAATTCTCCACCTACCACACACAAATGTTGCTCAGCTGAAGCAGAAGTTCCTGTGCTCACAGTCAAGCCACTTAGAGGTAATCTTAATTTCTATCCTGGTTATAAATATTTAGCAACTGACACTTATATAACAATTTTACAAATTGCAATATATTATTTAGTTTTGTATTTCTCAAACAGGTATCATGGATACGCATAGCACATCCAGCGGAACCTCTGATATGTCGGACTATATTGAAACCCTTTCCATTTGCTCTTCGCATTCCTCATCAGATACTCCTATCACAATGAGGTAGGTTTGAAATTATAATCATAATCAAATATGTAGATACTTTCAAGATAATTCTACATATATAAAATGTAAAACTACTAGATGTGTGTCACGAAATAATCGTAATAAATTTCTATGGCAGAGTGCTGCGGCAGACGACGAGTACCTTACGACCCCGCTCTGGTAAAGAGTATCAACCGTTAGCTCCACGACTGGCTGCCGGCCTGCGGTCCAATCAACATTTATATTCAAACCTCCCGTAGTATTCAACAGCCGATTAACCACAATGCTTTATTATCACTTTCAAAAACATCTATTGTACGCATTAATTTATTTTTTATCCAAGATTTATATTTTTATACCAATTATTATTTAACTGTTAATTCAAAATTAAAGTTATAAATAGGTTAGCTTTTTTCTTCAATTTTATTCTACTTAAGTAATAACTTATAGCAATGTAAGTGATAATGATTAATCTCAATTTGGTATAATATATTTAGTACCTGTTTCTCACCGTCGGTTACTGATTTATCTCTAGTCATATCGCCTTAATTTATTCTAGTCCCAAAATGAATTGTTTATTGTAGTTTCATCAAATATTCACAATAAGTCAAAATTACCACTTCCTATTTATTGAATACTAACTTACTTTGTAATGACCTGTCATCGTGTTGTCTTAAGTACGATCCGTCCAAGGTCTATCTCCAAGAGTGCCAATTTTCGTGATGTTATTTCTGTCCCATCTAATATTAATCTTCTTATTATATTATAAATTTTAAAACCTCTCCATGATCATCGAGTAAGTTTATGACATATTAAGCTCTAATAATTTAATATTGTATTTATCTATTTTTATGTTTGTCAAAAGAAAATAGTACCTAAATCACCACACAACTCAAATTTAAAAATTAAAAATCAAAAAATGATTTTTGTTAGTATATTCAAATATACAATATGAGCTTAGAGCAAATGCGCATGTCTTTTTAAAATTTTGGTAACAATTTATAAACATAAAGTAAATAAAAATCACTAGTATTACTATAATAAGCTAAAGTAAAAATACTTTTGTTTTGAGTTTTACTACGCCAAAATGACACCAATATAACGTTGTAAGCAAAATTAAAGATTAAATTGTTATTGAAAAAACTATACGAATTATATAACAGGTTAATATAATAGATAATTTTACAAGACGCGATGCTCGTTATCACAAACCGCCAAACGTTACAGTCTAACTTTCTAGTCACTCGTTCTGATTGTATTGTCTACGTTGAAAGAACGACAGATGTTGTATATAAACAAATATTTAGCGACATGAATTATTGTAAATGGATTTTTCACTGCGTACAACGATCTTCTCGTTTTTAATTTGTTACTGTCGTATAATATTTTGATATTTGAAGTTTATTTAAAATAAATATAAAGTCTGAAGTTCTCCTAGTTTCGGAGCGCTCTTCGGGAGCGAGCTGCACTTCGGCAGTGATAAAACTTACTATAGCAATAAGCAGTGCAACTGAAGGTGATCTGATGTAATATATATTATATAATATATAGATTATATTAATATTTAGTAAGTAAGTTGTTAGAGGAGCGAGACGGAGGCCTCCGGGCCGAGACTGGACTTGCAAGCAGGTTGTTTAGACTTTACGCTAGAATGAATTTATAACTAAACTAATGTTAATATCTCGAGTTTCTGAATAAAAAGAGAATAAACGCATTTCTTGTTTTACTTATGTAATCCGTCATTAGAGGAAGTCGGAGTCGTTAAAGCAGTAGCATCGGAGCACAAAGGCTCGCAATAATGACTAGGAAAAATTCCCCCGCCCGAGTTTATCGTCTCCACGGTTGACAAAGAAAAATCGGCTTGGGAAAATGATGAGTCCTCAAGATGGAAAACATGTTAATTAGTGAACTCTATTGCTATGAATTAATTTATATAATTTACAGAATGTCGTAAAAAAATTGTATAACTGACAAGATCATTCATAGATATAATCATAATTATATCAGCCATAAGTAATAATTCTTCTAGAAAAACATAACTTTTTTTTTTTTTTTTTTTTTTTTTTTTATGTAAGAGGGGGCAAACGGGCAGGAGGCTCACCTGATGTTAAGTGATCACCGCCGCCCATGAACATCTGCAACACCAGAAGGCATGCAGGCGCGTTGCCGACCTTTAAGGAAAGAATAGGCTCTTCTCTTGAAGGTTCCCAAGTCGTATCGGTTCGGAAAGACCGCCGGCGGAAGTTGATTCCACAGAGTGGTTGTGCGAGGAAGAAAATGTCTTCTAAATCGCGCTGTTGTGGATTTCCAGACATCGAGGTGGTATGGATGGAACTTAGAGTTTTGTCGCGATGTCCGATGGTGAAATTCTACCGGCGGGATCAATCCAAACAATTCCTCAGAACACTCTCCGTGATATATGCGATAGAAGATGCAGAGTGATCCGACATCTCTACGCAATGCCAAAGGATCAAGCCGATCGGAAAGGGCTTGATCGTCGACAATTCGAGCCGCTCTACGTTGGATGCGGTCAATTGGAAGTAGCTGGTACTGGGGAGCTCCAGCCCAGAGGTGAGAGCAGTACTCCACGTGTGGTCGAATTTGTGCCTTGTAGAGCTTTAGGCGATGAGCCGACGTGAAGTAGTGCCTCGCCTTGCTGAGCACACCAAGCTTTTTAGAGGCCAATTTGACCTTTCCTTCCAACTGACCGCGGAATTGAACGACGCTCGAAATGTCGACACCAAGTATTCCGATACTAGCTGTGGCAGCCAGGGAGTGTTCTCAAAACGAGGAGATACGACAAATGGTGATTTTTTAGCGGTTAACGCGCAAACTTGTGTCTTCTTGGGGTTGAATTGGACTAAATTTAGTCGGCCCCAGTCCGAGACTTTGGTCAATGTAGTCTCGACTTCAGACACAAGTTTGTTCCGGCACTCAATGACGTTTTCCCGAGAAATATTAGCGCGGCCGGTGTATAAAGCGTCTACAGTGCTGTCGTCCGCATAGCAATGAATGTTGGAAATTTCCAACATGTCATTGATATGCAGAAGAAACAAAGTAGGGGACAGTACGCAGCCTTGCGGGACACCAGCATTAATGGGTTTTAAGTCAGAGCATGCACCGTCGACAACGACCTTGATGCTCCGATCTGCCAAAAAGCTGGTGACCCATTCGCATAATTTCTCAGGAAGCCCATAGGAAGGAAGCTTCGAAAGAAGCGCCTTGTGCCATACCCGATCGAAGGCCTTCGCTATGTCCAGACTGGCCGCTAATGCCTCCCCCTTGGACTCAACTGCTTCCGCCCATCTATGTGTCAGATAAACTAAAAGATCACCAGCTGAACGACCACGACGAAAACCGTACTGGCGGTCGCTAATCAGCTGGTGCTCCTCTAGATACCGCAGGAGCTGGCAGTTGATAATGGACTCCATTATCTTTGAGAACAAGGAGGTAATGGCAATTGGCCTATAATTGGACGGATCCGAGCGGTTGCCTTTTTAGGGATCGGGTGCACTAAAGCCGTCTTCCATGAGTTCGGGACGACGCCTGATGAGTAGGAGTACCGGAAAAGACGCGTTAAAACCGGCGCCAACTCAGGAGCACATGTCCGCAACACGATCGGGGAGATTCCATCAGGCCCACTCGACTTATGAATGTCCAAGGAAAGAAGTGCTCTGCGAACTACACTTTGCCGGAATTTAACCTCCGGCATCGTGGTATCACACCGCTGGATTGCCGGTGGTGACTTTCCTTGGTCATCCACAGTCGAGTTGGACGCGAAGAGAGAGCACAGAAGATCAGCTTTCTCTTTCGCGGCATGGGCCACCGAATCATCGTCCCTATGCAGAGGTGGAAATGATGGCTTACAGAAATTCCCTAAGACAGACTTGGCGAGGGACCAGAATGCACGTGTACCCGAAGGAAGATGCACTAGTCTCTCGCCAATTCTGCCGATGTGCTCCGACTTTGCTTTGGCAATAACCCTTTTGAAGGACCTGGAGGCAGAGTTGTACTCCTTTCTAAGTGCGCTGGTATTTACATCACGAGACGTCGACGCCTTAGCCCAGGCTTGGTAGCATTCCCGTTTTCGGCGAAACGCCGTTTTACAGGAGCGACCAAACCAAGGCTGAGACTTGCCTCCGATGGGCACTGCAGAAGCCGGAACAAAAAGTTCCATGCCCTGGAGTATCACATCGGCGACAGAGTTGGCAACGACGTCCGGATCATCCGGCGAGAAGCAAATCTGTCCCCATGGGTAGGACGCAAAGAAAGAACGCATCCCATCCCAGTCTGCCGACCTGTAGTGCCAAACGCGCCGGTAGCCCGCGAAGCGGGGCCGTGCTGGGCGCGAGACCGGCACTGTACTCCGAACAAGGCAGTGGTCCGACGAGCCTAGAGGAGGATCGACGGATACCAGATAGTTGTCCGGATGAGAGGTCAACAGAAGATCCAACAGTGAAGGTGTATGATCCTCTACATCTGGGATTCGCGTTGGCGAGGTTACCAGTTGTGTCAGATCATATGCCAAAGCAAAGTCGAGAACAGATCTCCCCGCGTGATCGGTGGTACGTGAACCAAGCCATTCGGCATGGTGGGCGTTGAAATCGCCAAGAATCACGATCTCAGCAGATGGGATCTGTTGCAGCACGGAATCTGTAGCCATTTGGATGTGCTCAATGAGTCGGTCAGTTTCGGCATTTCCGCTATGGGACCTATAAAGGCACGCGTAGATTCGCGGATGGTCATCGCAGTCTACGCGCAGCCAAAGAATCGATAGGTCCCCTACTTCAAGGCTGCCGAGGCGACGAGAGCAGACATTTTCTCTGACGTACACGCACACACCAGCCCGGGGTACAAAGGAATGTTCCAAATTGTATCCCGGGTAGGAGAGGAAAGAAGTATCAGCCGGAGAAGATATCTGTGTCTCTGTAAGGAAAAGCAAGGCCGGCTTCGCCGTCTCAAGATGGTGGTGGACGGCGTTCAGGTTGGAATTTAGCCCCTTTATGTTGCAGAAGTCCACAGTAAGCGTGACAGGGGTAGCCTTAGGTAGCCTGCTTTGTTTGCCCCGAACAGTATTGAGCACAAAATTGCCCCCCCAGAATTCGGAGGGCAGCCTGGGTATCCATGTTCAGGAAGAGTTCGTCCTGAAGATGGACATCCAGAGAGGGATTCTCCACAGCAGAAGCTGGTGGTACCCTCCTGGGGTAAATAAACCGAATTCTGCACTTTCATTGGAGGGGGAGTGTGTAGTGGGCCACCGGGACTCTCACTCACCGTACGAAACGCGACAGTTGCCACTTTACGCCGGTTTTCTGTGAGAGAGTGGTGTTTCCCCGGGCGTGCCGGCCCAATTCGGCTGCACAGAAAGAACTGTGCAGCGTGGCACTACCACTAGTTGAATTGACTGACTGCACTGGTGGAATAATCTCTGCAAACAAAGATTATCCCACCAGCGGGCGATGGGGTCGTCACGTCCCGACGCCGTTAAACTTAAACTTAAAAGTAGACAATGCAAAAAATACTCGTATGGTAAAATTTTATTTAAATTTACTTAAACAAATGAGTTTTAGAAACCGGCCTAGTCCGTGGTCCCTTACACAAAGTGACACCGTTTGAAAGTCTGTTAAGTAGTTTTTGAATTTATCGCCAACAGTAATAAAAAACTAAAATATTGTAAGTATATAAATAGATTCTGAAATGGGAGCAAATAATAGTCAGTATAGGGGCTGTTTGCGATGTCCGGCTCATTGCGCTGCGATACGGGCGAATGTGTTTATAGTAAGCCTTTAGTCTGCCCTTAACCTGTACTTTCATCTATACAAAACGATACTTACTACTTGAAGCAAAAAATAAAATACATTTAAGTACCGCTTTTGAAATACAAAAAAAAACTGGATCATTTTTGGACAAGGGTGGTGGCATAGAGTCATAATTATTCTGCCTAAACACGATTTATTTGTCGTGGAATCATTTTTCTGCTCAGGGTAGATATTAGCGATTATTGTCAATATTTACAGTCACAATTGAGTCATGAGTGTGTGGCTGTTTATTATACATACTTGTTTTATTATTATTTATTTTTTTTTTCAAAACAAAACATTAATCTTAACAAACACTTATAAAAATAAATATTCTCATTTTATCTTTTCAAAAGTACAAAAAAATACGTTTTATCATTACCGCAGTCGTGATAAAAGTATTATTTTAAAAAACCAAATAGTTTATTGTTAAGCTTTTTATATACTTGTTAGTCTACGGCATTATTTTTATACAGTTTATCGGTGAAGTCATAAAACAAATCGGCATAACATTTACGATATGTAAACAACACCAGCATATTTACTATATACACAAACAAATTCAATGATCGTAAAATTAATTTCGTAAAAGCATAACAAGAAATGTTTTATATTTATGGTCAGTTACGTTTAAATGTATATTAAACTTATAAACTGGTAAGGTTTATAGCTATTTATCACTAAGTGAATTTAGAATAATTGTGTCTACAAACATCAGCACAATAGTATTATAATAAAATTTCTTGGCTTGGAGAGTCAATGTTCCCCAAGCACGCATCCTGTAAACCCCGAGCACCTCCTAAAGGTCGACTCGGAAGTCGAAAGTAGGGTCTCCACAGCGCCGGTAGATGAGTCACTACTCCCTACCTCTCTAGAGGAGGTCGAATCAATTATCAAAGGACTCCACGGTAAAAAATCTCTAGGTCCCGATCGCATTACCAATAAGAGTCTAAAGCGGCTCCCTGTTCAAATTTTACATATCTTAGTCCTTATTTTTAACGCTCTTTTAGTCCTTATTTTCAACGCTCTTTTAGCAGAATTCTCCTTCCCCGATCGGTGGAAGGAAGTATATTAGACTCCCTCGGGAAGGTCTACGAGAGAATCTTGTTAGCAAGAATCAAGGCCATCATTGAGCCCAAAAATATAATTATAGACGAGCAGTTTGGCTTTCGTAAAATCCTTGCGTCAACCAGGTACACCGTATAACGGAGCACATTCTAAAGGGCTTCACTCTAGCGCGAACCAACACCACTGGAGCGCTCTTCTTCGACGTCGCTAAGGCCTTCGACAAAGTTTGGCATAACGGTTTAATTTATAAGCTGTATCGTCTAGGATTGCCAGACAGACTCGTGCTTATCATACGAGACTACTTGTCGAATCGCACGTTCCATTTTCGAGTAGAGGGTACCTTGTCATCCCCCCGTCCCATCAGGGCAGGTGTCCCTCAGGGCTCCGTACTAGCTCTCATCCTATTCTCTCTTTATATAAATGACATTCCGAGACCGACCAAAAGTGTTCATCTAGCACTCCTCGCTTGACACCGCTCTTTACACGACTTCTGTATCAGCTTCCGTCCTTACCAGGCCTCTCCAATCTGCAGCCGATGCCCTAGAAAAATGGATTAAATCTTGGAGGATTGAAGTCAATCCCGAGAAAAGCGTAGGTGTCCTTTTTAACAAACCCCGCATTAGGACTTACTGGCGATCCGGTCCACCTGGAGTTATCACCTTGTTCGATCATCCCATCCCATGGAGAGATAAAACCAAATATCTAGGCGTCATACTCGACAACAGACTTACCTTTGAAGCTCATATCCGCAAGGCACGCGATAAAGCAGCGTTCGTTTTGGGAAGATTGTTTGCGATGTTGGGCAGGCGGAGTAAACTGTCCCTAAGAAATAAGGTGACATTATACAAAGCTTGTATACGTCCCATACTGACCTACGCGAGCCCTGTTTTTTCGCATGTCCACGCCAGAAGAATTAATCAATTACAAATAATTCAGAACCGTTTCTTACGCATGGCCTCGGGCTGTCCGTGGTACGTTCGCAACGAACTTGAAATCTTTTCGATCCCCAAACGTTTGAAGCACTTATCGCAAAACTATTTCGATCAAACTACTTTCCATCCGCCCCTTTATCACGCCCGAAGACGCTGTCAAGGCCAGTAGGGCCAACAACAATACACATTCCGAAAAAAAAATTTCTTGTAAGTAATAATGTAAATCCTATATCATTTTAATTTAACAGTGCAATGTAGTAATAGTACATGTAGTATAGCTTGTTAATAAGGATGTCAGGACGTTAAGGACGAGGATTAAGGGATTAATCCATCAAGCCGCTCTGCACATTACTGGATATACAATTCAAGGAAATTGTTCTAAAACCTGTAGGTTTGACATCTTCGTATTATTTAACTTAATATACATAATATAATACTTATGTACGCGACGACCCCATCGCCCGCTCAAAAAAAATCAAAATCTATGATCAATCAATCAATCAAAAAAAAGCAGTAGTGTGTTAGGCATTACTGTGTTCCGGTTTGAAGGGCACTGTACGCTAGTGAAATTACTGGGCAGAGGAGATTTAAGAACCAATATCTCAAGGTTACCAACGCGTGAGTGACACCTACATATGGTGTTGCTCACAGGCTACGGCAACTGCTTAGGTATGCTTGCTCGCAGACTTAATAAATATAAAAAATAATTTAATAAAATTCAGTTAAATAAAAAATTGTTATGTTAGAATTACGTTATTATTAATTTATTACTATAAAATTAACTAAAAATACGAATTCTACAACATAAATAACGCGGTAAAGAAGGTTTTATACTAGTAACCATTCGAGCGAGACCTTTCGTCAAAGCATTCCGACCACGATTTAAAATACTATCACCCACAAAAATCAACATTTTTTGTTTAACACTTGAGATTTACTTATCATCAAAAACATAATTAATATAATAATTACTTATTAATCATAATTATCCCGACATTATCAGAGATCGATAAAGATGTTTATTAAACAAACTAATTAGTGGTGTCTATTTTTGTTTTTACAAGTGATAAATAGACTAAATCACAACACAAGTTTCGTGCTTCATTCATCATTACAATAATTACGATTCATTGTAGTGTTTCAAAAATAAATAGTTATTGGTTATAATAAGTTTTTCCTCAGGTTAACCTACTTAAACCTACAGAAAACAGTAAACAAAGGAAAAAAGATTCTCTTAAAAATTAAAATCTTATTATTTTTGTGAGGGAATTAAAATTGTGTAAATTAATAGATTTTTTTTAATAAATTTTATATTTACACATTATGTTTAATTAAGAATATTTATAGCAGTTGCTCGAAGTCGCTCTCATTGTCTTTGTCGCTGCATAGTAGATCGACATTTAATTCATTTACATTATTCTCACGAATGGCTTTCACAAATGAGCAAATGAAATTTTGTATTTTAAATTGCGCTCGAGTCAACAGCCACTCTGGACGAAGTACATGCACAACAATAAATATAAATAAAACACTTCACATAGAGAATTGAATGAAGCACAACTTCACAAGTAAATTGCAGCCGGGGAGCGGTCGCGGCGCACGCGGAGAGAGACAGAAACCAAATTTACACGAACTAAATAAATGCCGAGTGTCCGGACATAAAGGTAATTTGTTTATCTTACAAAGCGGAACTCATTAAAAGTCGAATTTGTGTGCGAGGGAGGTGGGCGGTGGCTCAATTTTTAATATGAGTTTAGGCGCAACGGCAGGCGGAAGCAATATGTCGCCCCAACAAAGCGCTAGTAGCCTTTGCATAGCCGCCGACGAGAGTTTAAACGCTGATCCGCAAAAAAGTTTTAACTGATATTAAATACGAAAATTGAATTAAAATGATAAACTCTTAACTTTTGTGTAGCTCTACTAAATTACAGTAATTTTACATCAACTTATCAACTCACAAATTGACTTTACATCACAGTAGAGCTTAGTAAGAAATGTGTAACAACACAAGTATATTCATTAATGCATTTAACATAGAAAGTTGTCCTCACTAAATATGAAGTTATTCTATTATATAATGCTATAGTAATATTGTAGAATTTATAAATTTAATTAACGGATTAAGCATCAAACTCCAATCAATAGAAAAGGTTAAAAATGTAAAGCTTCTTACATTTTGATACGCAATCAGAGTAAAGCGTTTGAAGGGTAAATAAAAACAGGTAATGTATTCGGAGGGCGCATTAGTCTGACTTCTCCCGAAGAGCGCGCTATCGATAAATCTAAATATTCATCAGAGCCCGCCAAAGCGCATTCATTACTGAACCCTTTAAGCTAAGTACTGGTTGGGATACTGTTATATCTATCACCGGCCTTTACATCGGAAGCTGATTTATTGTTGATACGATAAAAGAGATGCTAATTTTCTTAACTTAATTGTATTACATAGTACCGTGTCAATTTTCTTTGAATTATCAATTTTATGGTATAATTACTACTTAATTATTTTTGAGATTGTAAAAAAATTCAAGTTAAAATAAGTTCTTTTATATTGTTGCAATACGAATATAATAATATAACGTAAAATCTAATATTAGGGTGGCCCTTATTTTGTGTCGGCACTATTGTTTTTGTACGGTAAAATATAAGTTGTGATAAAACTTATTATATATATAATATGTATATTGTAAACAGTTTCTTAGATGGAGCGAACTCTCTAAGACTTCATGTCATTAAGGCGGAGCTCACTTTCATCTCATTGCGCCGCATTTACATCTTCCGCAGATTTGTATTCTGATCTTACACAGCATCCTCCCAAGCTGCCCGCCATCATATTAATGAAAGTAATTGAGACAAAATACGCACGTACGGCCATCACGAATGTGCGGCGGAAATAAATAAAGAGACACAAGAACGCCATTCCCCAGAATAATGGACGACAAAGATATACTTTACAAAAATGTTAAGTAAAAAAGCAGTTAAAATAAAAAAGAAATTACAATATTTACAGATGAATCGACTTTTTCAGAATTAAAATTATAGTATAAGTAAACTTTTTTTTATAAGTATGGACATTTCAAAAATCGAGAGGTATACTATACTATCGTGCAAATTGCGCTAAACCTATCGGAATATAAAAGAAACGGGCGCCTTCGACCTGATACTCCATAGAACGAGACCCGGAGAAAAGCTTAATTTGACAAAACTATAGGATTCAGAGAAGGAAAAAGAATGTGTATCGTTTCTTTCGTTTTATGTGTTCTGTTGTTTTAATATAAAATCATACGGATACTTAAAGTAAGTTATTGAGAAAATTTCCAATTGAACTGAGTCTTCATGTAGAAAATTTATATATTTTTGAAACCAGGCTTTGATCTCGAATTATTGAGAGTTAAGTTTTGCGCCTTTGATAAAACAAAATTAAACATAGAGATATTAATTAATGTTCTTTTAAATTAATTTAATTTAAGATTAATGGTGTTTGTATGTTTTCGGTTGAACTGTTATTACTTACATTAACACACGATATTTTTGATCCCGTAAAAACGTTAGTTTCTTGTGAGATTGTTAATTTTGACTTAAAATAAATTTCATGCAAATTTATATAAGGTAAATTCAGCTTTTTTACTAACTTACCGCGTACTAAAACATGAACGATTATCGCCTGTTTTGAAAATCAAATAATTAAATGAGACCGCAGAATTATAAAAAGTATCTCGATATCTGCTTACATATTCAGCACCCACGCCTGTCGGTCGCCACATCGGTATTCAGCGCGCGGAGCGGTGACGAGGTAACCGCCGCGCGTCACCCGCCAACCGCACTTCTATTTGCACATCCTTATTTCCTTTCCTGTTCACCGTGACTTTTTGTTTTATTACACCTACTTGTGAAATATTCAATGAATAGTGCTTTCGAAGTAATATTACCACCGGCGGTTTATTGTGCCATTTTCTATAACTGCGTCAATATTTTCTGAATGTTTCAATAAATGTATAATCTTGCTGTATTATTTCAGACGAAAGTCTACATATTTTAAAATAATTGTTAACTGCTGATAGTTTTATAGACAACAACTTATCTGTGAACATTTTTGTTTCATAAATAATTTTTACACACACAGTTATAGGTAGCGAGTCTGCCTTTAGTCTCGACGGTTGCGGGTTCGATACCCGCTCGGGCAGATGTTTGTTTAAAATTTCTGTTTCGGTCTGGGCGTTTGTCCATGTGCCTCGGAGAGCATGTTAAGGTTTCGGTCCCGGTTGTTATCACATAAGATTTGATAATAATCGTTAACTCTTTATAAGTAATTGCTCTTATCCAATGAGTTACTGGTTCGCCTTTAGGGTTGCGGAGGTCAGATGGCAATCGCTCCGGGTAAAAACCTCCGTGTAACCTGTGAAATCCGGTCAAAACACCAAAGCAGACTCTGGGTACATAAAATACCGGGTATAATGCTACGACGAAGAAGGAGAAGAAATAAATTCTATATAATAATATTGATATTTCGTTATACTTATGAGCTCCATACATAAAATTGATAAAACAAATAAAAAGAAGAGTGTTATAATTTATAGTGCCGTTAGGAAATATAATGTAGGTGAAACACAATGTTTTACAAACAGAATTTCGAACGTAGCCGCTCACCGCGGATAAGAGGAACATGATCTTCTAGCAGGAGAGGCGAAATCCGATAAACCGACAACATTGTATTGTGTGTTCATTAATATAATTCTGAAAAGTTCGCTGCGCACTGACGATTGATATTGTACTAAAACATTTTCTTGCAATATAGCGAATTACAACAGTAAATAAAATTCGAACGTGGAAAACAAACGTTGGTATTACCCGCCTGGCGAATCTTTGTTTACTTGTGAAACCAGAGTCGTCAACGTGTTTTATCGCCTGAAGGTAAGGGTCGATGGAGAGGTTATTGAAGAAGGTTATAATATGACCGAGGGGTACAGTTAAGATCTCCCTCGCTCGCACTCATAAAATGCGATGCTACTACATCTGGCTACTCCTACTACATGTCAGAGTTCCTCTAGATTAGAGCACATCCTGCGGAAACTGTAAGATTACAACACTGGAGGTTACCAGTCGAACGGAAGCCGTAGCAAAAATATAATAACTAATAAAGACCGAAATAAATACACCTATTATATGTATTTTTTGCTATTCTTATATGCTTATACAAAAATGTAAAAGCCAATAACTGACTTTGTAAGAAGGATTTCTTTTTGTACATTCGGAATTTTCTAACGGATGGAGTTTCGAGATAAGTAAACGAGCGGACGAGAGATCTAATTAATATCATTTACTTGCCTTTGATCCCGAGCGCCGACTTTATAACACCGCCTTCAAAGGGAACCTATTTACTAGTGATGACTCCGCGATAACAATTCGCTCGATAGAGATTCTATCAACTTATTCTAATTCTATATGAACAAGGAAAATTTTAATTCCCATTGTTACAGCTTTTTCTAATTAAGAAAATGGTTTTATTAAATGCATTTTGAAACTAATACTTTTTTTAGTAGATTTGATTATTGGTCAGCCGCCGAGAAAGTTTTAATGAGTCCCCATGGCTTTACTATCTTTGTCATGAAACCCCTCACAACCCGGTTTTCTTCCTCAAAAATCCGGGCATCGAATTTTATTAAATTTATTTTATATTTTCATCGATTTCTGCCATGTTAATCTCTAAAGAGTTCGCCCCCGGGCCAGTAGCACTGTCACTTCTTATCGCCTCCGCAGATAGGTCTGCGGTAGCTTCGTCCCGCTAATGCGGCACCCGAGTTAGCTCGCCACGATAACACCACCTTACGAGTTTTAATGTCACCGTATCTAATATACTGAGTAAAGTTTCTTAAATTAATAAGATGATATAGCTTTATTTTAAGATGATGATTTATATTACTATAATTTTATGTTTATAGGAACAATTTATTTCATTGCTCTGGCACAGTTTAGTATTAATCCTTTGAATATTTAGTTGAATATTGTTTGTCACTTTATTGGTTACTGAGAAAACTGATCTGATTATATATATACCAAAGTAAATATCTGTAAAAAGTTCTGATTCATTTGATATTTAAAAATTAATAGACTATATTTTTAAATAACAACAAAGAAAGATGAAAAATGCCCCGCAATATTCAAAGTGAAATTTTGTCTGGTAAATCCATGGCTATTTCACCTTTTCCCATTTATGCAAAAAGTATTTTTATTTAAAATATTTTCGCAAAGCTGGAGAGGCATTTCAGACAATGCGATGTATATTTTTATTGCGCTTCATGTGACATTCGGAGATGTAACTCGACGGGGGTCAGAGCGGCCGCCGGCTAACGACTTCCTCTTCCGCCGCCGTCACCAGCGCAAGCCTGAATATGTACCGGAAGCGAAGCGCTACGCTACGCTATAAAATGCTCTCGCGTCTCACTTTGTTACATATAAGATTAGCTGCTGTTTCACTCGCACTTTCATACAATACACATTTAAAGGCGGACACAAATAAGGAAACATTTATCTAGCAACACAAATCCTATCTGTGGAAAACTTGCACTAAAAACATCTTCATATCCAGCTCTTATAGCATTCACAGAAAGGGTCATAATGTAATTTATATAATCAATAATAATTGTCCACGCAACGTTCGTACAATATGATGTCGCTCCGTACGAGATTGCCAAATGTATTCGGTAGACCATTTCATGCTTCCATATAAACGGATATGTGAATTTCGTGCAATGGGAATGTAGCCCAGGGTAAAGTTAATGGACCAATAAAAATATAGTTTGGAGAAACAAATAAGTCAGATGATTCGTACACGGAAGTCGTATAATTGTGACAACATTTTTTTATCTTATATTTCTCAACGAGTTAAAAAAGTCTTTATTGGAGTTTGCTCCTTGAGAATTTAATTTTCATGCACGGCGCCCGGTATGAGAAATGTGAAGCGTAAAATGTATTCAAGGGTAAAAAAAGAAAAAGGACTACGAAACAGATTAATTCGAAAGGTTTTTCATTATTTTATTTCTTATTATTAATTTACTTTTTTATTATTTTATGTATGTACATTTGTTCGCATGTTCGCGTAAGGTTAAGGAGTAAACTCCAGTCGTGCGTCGGAGCTGACACAGACAAGCATTTTTATATGCACTTTAGCAACTAAGGTTATGCATATAATTTAATATTATATAGTTAGATAGATCATAACTTATTCTGTAATAGCACCTGACGAATTGTGACGTTTTAAATAATAACTCACTATTTCATAATTCTTTACTGTAGTACTGTAATTGTAATTGCAGCACCTATTCAATTTGTTGAAAGTCAGATTCTACCACCGGCTCCAAAATTAAACCTCTACCTGAGAAGAACCGGCGAAACAAACTCAGGGGTTTTATCTTTTTTTTATGTATTTTTTTTAAACTGATATTAGTTTACATATTATAATCACTGAAAAGCCTGGAGTGGCTGTCTCATTCCCAAGGCGTGGTGTCCTCAAGGTATACACCAATTTTATAATAACCTTTACCACACAAACGTTCTTTGACCTTTTTTTAAATTTATTTATAGAAAGTTTCTAAACGCTTTCTGGGATCCTATTGTAAAACCGTATAAACTTATCTTTAAAAGAGTTACTAATTTTATGCAGTCTAGTAACTGGCATTATTAATTTATGTTTGTTCCTAGTGTTAATGTTATGATTATCACTACATTTAGTAAATTCATTAATGTTCTTATGTACATACATAACATTTTCAAAAATGTATTGAGAAGCAACAGTCAATATATTCATTTCTTTAAATTTCTCTTTTAAGGAATCTTTACAACCAAGATTATAAATAATAAAAAATATATGAATATTATAATATAAATTAATATAATGACAACCACTATCAAATAATGATAACTACTATAAATTTGTTATGAGCTTGCAACAAAACTTCCATGATTATAACATTTTTACGACGCGACGATGATTCCAGGACGGATGTAGTCAAGTGCGAAATCATACATCAATATGAGAATGCATTTTTAAATGGTAATAAATGTTTTTATAGCGAGGGTATATTGGCTGGGCTCGCGCTGGCGCTGACAGCCGCCTCGAATGCAGCCTGTGATGATATGTTGTCTCTTGCTTTAATTTAATACAGTCAAACATTAATGCTACAATTACTATTGTTAACGAACAATATTAAATTTATGACAAAAAAAATCAGGCTTTGCTATGTCTCTAACAAGGTTTCTTTCTTCTATCTTTTTATACAAACTTTATTAGTTATGTACATTGTACATTGAATATATAATTTGGCATACCCTAAAACGTAGTAGAACATGACAAAATTATTTCATGATAAATAAATCAATAATATTGATGCTTAAATCTTGTACTGATCTATTTAAATTTTCTCGTTTTTATAAAATACGTGGCTTATGACTGCCGTCGGGTAAGACCGCCTTATTAATTCTTATAGCTCGTCTTCTAAGTGTTATATTGTGATATTATATAGTCTATAGCCTTCCTCAAGAAATGTGCTATCAAAATGAAAAAAGATTTTTTACATCCGATCAGTACTGCCAAAGATTAGCGATTCAGCTTTATAATATTGGTATAGATAATCGTTTCTATCAATTACTTTCGTTACTATGACAGCTATGAAGGCGGTCTACTGCTAATTGTGAATTATCCTTTCAACTTATTACCCCTATATAACATATATAATAATTATGAATTAATTAATACACAAGCCGGCATCGGCGTCACATGTCAAATTACGTGGTTCTCTAATAAGCCAGCCCTAAAACACGAGTGAATGATTTTATCAAGATACGCGTCGCGCTCCGCGTTGCAAGTCGCGCCATGCAGGTGTAGGCTCTCCATAATATTATGTGAATATTTATTGAACAACACCAAACTGTTTTAAAGTTTATGAAATAATAACAGTATAATGACAAAGGTTCACCTAATAGTTTCAATTTGAACATATTTTTTCTTGTTAGAGGGGCAAACGGTCAATAAACTCACCTTAATTTTAAAACTATTATCCGCTACTATAATGCTCTACATACAGTGTATTGTGTACTCGGAAAGGATATTTACAAAAAAAACACAGAAACAGATTATTCATATTGACATTCAAAAATATCTTAGAAAATGAAGTGCGACAGTAAAAATTTTCAAACTTGTCCCACAAAAGTCAATATCATGGCTGCCCTTTTCAGGGGTGGCGCAACTGTAGATAATGGTATTACGCGGCTGCGACACCCCAACCCCGACCCACAACACCTATCGTTACACTTATACTAATTACATTCGCATATTCGCTTGCGCGTCACAGTTACATCCATGAATTATAATTACTTACTCCGAGTTGATTGACTAATCGTAGTGATAGCTTCAAATTCACTTCGCATTCAATATATCATATTATTTTTATAGACAGATGTTTGTGTGTATATAAGTATTCAATCTTCTAGCGTTTCTTTTAGTTCTATTTCCGTTCCGTCTATAGATTTGTCTATCCAAAAATCATTGTCCTCGAAGAGTACTGAAATTAAAAATACGAAATAGACACGATAGGTTCTGGGAGTCATTTAAACATTATTATGAATTTAAATTCTGAAAATGAAATGTATTAAAAAGTTAAATCAAACAAAACAAATATAAAGAGCAATATAGTAAAAATACTATTAAAGAAAAATAAGTTGAATAATTTGTATTATTTATTTCCATAACCTGTATGTACCATGTATACCAAGAAATTCAGGCTCAAAAGATATCACAAACCCCAATCACTTAATTATAGGAATCTCTATCTGTGTGTACGTTGCGGTGTTTGCGCACCACCAGCCAATTGGGATAAGCTTCTAGATCAAATGGAACTTTTGATTTGCCCCACACCTCACCTACCTACGCTATAGACTATCCCATTGTGTGAAGATGAACTAAGAAGTTCTTTGATTAAGGCGTTCGTCCACTGTCTTTCTCTAATCTGTTATTGTTTCCTTCACAGATTGGGCCTCCAGCGCTCTCACTTATCGCATGAAACAGTATTGATAGTGTTACTTACACACGGCTATATTACTACTATGCATAAAGCTCTATCTAATTCCCAAGTTGTATGTGAAGATTTATTTAATTAGTTTTATTCAACACTGCGTCGGAGGTTTGCTTCAAGACCCTATGTTTATCTTCAGATGTACCGAACAAGGCACTGTAATGCTTAGACGTTAAATATCAACGTGATCGTATAAACTACAACAGTCCTAATAATTTATTGCTTATAATAACATAGGGCAGGATTTCCTTATTTCGAGACATGAAAAATGTCCAAAAAGTGCATCTTTTAAAGTCTCACGCAATCCACGCCGTCTTGGTGTACAACGGTCTTACTTAAATATTAATTATGGTATTAAAGAAAAGCCTGTCAAATTAAAAATTAGTATATTGTATTAATACTTAGTGAATAAAAATATTAATATTTTAGGAAAACAACAGGAAAAGTAAACGGCACGAACTCTACAATTGATAATTCTATAATTAGAGCGAAGTTTGAAAGGATTCCATGTTAGTTGTTATAAAACGAAACAATATCTCGGATTCAACATTTCGTTAAACCCGTGTTTGTATATTTGGTCAGATTAAGTTCGTTACGGATACACGTAGTCGCCTTCGGCTACTTTAGTTTATAACTGGAAATATCCTCAGAATAAAATAAACTGTGAAAGAAGATACTCGAAACTGAAAACACAGCTGACTTCAGGTTAATTACGTTCATGATATAAAAAAAAGAATATGTTTTAAAAACGTGACTGACATTTTAGTAAAGAATTTAGAGAGTGCCAGAGGCCTGATCTTCCACCACCACCACTTCTATTCCCTTTCTTTCCCTGCCATTCCTTGGGTTTGGCAAAGCGCATTGCGCATGTGATACCGAAAGCATCACAAGCGTTCATAGGATGCGGTGATTCTTACCGTCAGGCGGATCGTATGCTTGATTGCCAATTCGCCGTATAAAATAGCTAATTTGTTTTATTTTTAAATTTTAACATATTTGAAGTATTTGTGATGTCGGCAATAGTACAGTGAATGTTTAGTAAACAGGTTCTGTTGACGTTTGGTTGCGGAACCCTAAAAATAGGGGTTGAAGTGAATATGTTTGGAATAGTATATGCCGGTGAGGTGGATATAATTTTCATAGTTTGGTAATAGATTTAGCGTCGGTCTGAGCGGACACGAACACCGGAATACGAGAGAAAGGCTCAAAGGAACACCGCATAATGCCCGGAAATGAACACCGCTTTGTGAACGATATAGTATATGTATAGTAGCATGTAGTGCGACGAAATATTATAATGTAGACGAGACTGGGATACAAATATGGATTCAATAAGATAAAGTAAATAAGATAAATAGATCGTTTCAAATATATAACATATTGTAAACCATTTATAACTGTTTTTACTTAAAATCATGTAGTAGAAATAATAACGAAAGCAGTTTGTATTATATCGGGGCCTAACGCAGATAGTTGTAAAGTTTTGTGCGCCGCCACGACTCAACTAATTATCTTTGTAATTACTAGTCGCAGCTCCGCTACCATCAATCTCTCCTCCATCACATCTAAGGAAATATTTGAGGTACCTATACCTCAGGTATATACACAAACATTTTCTTTTAAAAAATTAATAAAAATTACACACTCAACGACCCCCATTACGATAGTTATATCCTGTTTCGGGATTTCGGAAACAGACATAATGACAAGGACATACAAACCTAGGCCAAAATATGCGTGCATGGTCAATACAAAAATATCTTCCGAGCGGGAAACGAACCCGCGACCTGTGGCGCTTAAGGCAGGTCCGCTGCGCTACAACGTCGGCAAATAAAATATTATATTCTTATATACATAGCAACCTCTCATAGTGACAGACAGCTCCTAAAGTACAAGCCTTAAATCCAAAACATCATTTAATTAAGTTTCATAAATTACATTTTGTTAATGACCAGAAATAAACAATGTCGGATATGAAATTAATTAATTCTCAATCTTATTTATTTGGATAGATATGACAGGCGGGTGTCTGTTTATTAACAAACGTCCGAAATGGTACACTTCCATGCAAAATATTAACGAATGATTGTCTTCCTATTTACTCCGTCTCCGCTGTGTGAGCATTGTACTTGTGTGTAAGCGTTTTGTTTTATATTATTCAAGTAAATAAAAAACGAGACCTCCGTTGGAAAATAAAGTGATTGAAACAAATTGTTAATAGCGTTTTATAACACAGATAGTAATATAATGTTAATTAATTATTATTATTAATTTAAGACTCAGTAATCTATTTTTCTGCTGTAATATTATATTAGTACCTATACGAGACGCCCATAGCCGAGTGCACACACTGATCGGTGGACGATCGGTGGGTTAAGCAATTTTAGGCGCGGTCAGTCACTAGATGGGTGATCGCGTAGTGGTATTTCAACTGAGCGTCTCCGTGCTTCGGAGGGCACGTAAAAAGTCGGTCCCGCCTGTTATCAATTTGAACACAGTCGAAAAGTCAAGTCAGAGGCCCACGGGCGACCTGAACAACTCTGACACTAGGTTGGCCACTAACCACTCGATAAGAAGAAGAAGAAGTAGCTATCAATACTCACAACTATGCAGTCGTCCATCGTCTCATTATGAAGAACATAATATACATGAGCCTTATTTAATTGTATTGGTTTCTAATACATTTTGTAACTAGAAGTTATTTACAATTAATGTTACTTCTTGTCTTAAAAAAATAAAAATGCAAACTTTACAATAACAGCCTCGAAGTATATCCTAAGTGGGGGTCGGAAATATAATCCAGATAGGAAAGAATTTTATTTCTATGCCTAGAATAAATATGTGTCGAACGGGAATCGAACTGGTGCTGTAGGGAAATTCACTATCACTCCCTTGTGGTCGTCGGTAACGAGTTATAGACCGATGTGCTAGACTTTTAATAATAAGCGCTGCAAAGGCTAATGTAACAAGTGGGCTCGGCTAAAACCAATAACACTCCAAGGCTGATGCGTCATGTTGCCGCTTACGCGAGAACTAATTACCTTTTTAATTAGAAGGCTTCTCGATACGATATCTTTATATACTACGTTAAAGACTAAAATATTATTTCTCCTGACACTTTATTCTCAAAGTTTATGATTGTGACGACTTTTCACCAGACTTTAAAACCGATCAAACTGTAAGAACAAATTTTCAATAAAATATTTTAAATTAATTTCATTAATGTTATTGATAGGTATTTTAAAACGTTTCATCGAACAAAAAAATATTGGATATATTTATGTTCGATGACATACATTTAATTCATGATGATTGCTTCAAAGCTGTGTGATGTAACACTCTCGCAGTATCAACGACCGCATCTATTGCTTTCAGCGGATGAGTCGGTAGCGCGTCGTTGCGCTATCTAATTAATTATTATTGATTGTGCTTGGATTTTTTCAATACCAACTAACGTAATATACTGCTTGAAAACTAATAACCACGAATGTAAAAATTAACTGAATTGATTCAAATAAAGGAAACCATAGAAATAATATAATATATTATTAATATAATATATTATTTGTATGCAGGAAACAGACATTTATTTTGATATTGGAAGTATTAATGTAAGTAATCAAGGTTATTTAGATTAATTTAATAAAATCTATATTATTATTGAACATTTAACACTCTGCACTTTCTCCATATCTAATACCTTTAAACGAGCAATTCTTGTATGCAGGGGTTTTCGGGGACGATAAATCGATCTAGCTAGGATTTATTTTTAGAAAATGTTTCTTTGTCCGTGTTCGATGCGCCATCTATTATCAAAAAAAAAAAATGTCAAAACATGTAGAAAAATAATATGAATATAAAATATTTAGATAAGATTAAATGAGTAGATTAAGAAAGCTTTGTTAATTTGTAAATATAAAAAATTTAAATTTAAAACCTGAATAAAATATAATTTAGTGTACAAATATACTTACCAGCTACGCCATCTGTGCGATAATATATGTAACACTGTAAATATTATTTAATCGTGTTTAGAGTTCCGTAGCCAAATGGCAAAAACGGAACCCTTACAGTTTCGTCATATTCGTCCGAGTCGATCTATACGAAATTTAGTAAATAAGTGTAATTTTTGACCATCACGCAATTTATTATGAAATCCTAAAATGGATAAAAATTAAGGTAGCAGTTCATACAAATAACTAAGGGTTGAAGAAAAATTTCAACGTATGGCAAGTGTGACATATCGTTGGATCGATTTTTCAAAATGATAAGGAGGTCTGATTTTGACTTTTTTCATTAAGTTAGCAGTCGTTGAGGTATTAACTTCTAATTCTAAAGTCATAAAAATTGAGCAAATCAAAAATTTTGAATTGTGGGATTTAAAATTTTGGAATAATTTGAAGAACATCAAATGAAATTTCAACCACATTTGTTTTGAAGAAGATAGGTCTACAAATTTTAGAGATATGTTAGTTGTTCCCATAAGTTTGACATACTATGAAAAATCATATTACTTTTAATAATGACTTTGAAATTACCAACTTATTTTTGAGATCGATTTGAATTATTTATTATTTTTTTATTCTTTATTGTCAAGCTGCAGAACCCGTTAGTTTCACAGCGCACTTGGCCCGTTCACGCGTTGCCATGGCTACAATTGATTTATTGAATTGAATCAAATGACAGACATTTTTACAATGGCAGTTGATATTTTCTTTAATTGAGTATGTGCCACTGACTGACAGGGATGCGTCGTTTTAGAATTTAACAAAATACTCGACTATCCCAATTTTTTCGGATCTATATTGTCGACTCGAAATCATTATTTTTTATGTTTTATTATTCAGGTAAGGTTTCGATCTAGTCTACCGTACCCCTTGACCGAGTTATTAATATAGATGTTATGAGTTGATAACGCGAGACCAGCGCCACCTTGAAATATTAAATGCTATAACCACCATATATAACTGGAGGCTGTCCAGGCAAAAGTTACAATAAAAAAGAAATTAGCCGTAGACTGTGACACCATGGAAAGTAGAAAATTACGTCATAGTAGTCATGTCATTAGTAGTAGCGGTAGATACTCTATACTATAGATATATAAGAGAGTTGAGATTTGTTTAGAACGTCTACTTGAATAAATATAATTTTGATTTTCATTTTTGATTTACCAAAAACAAAAAAATACCGAGCAAAGCTTGGTCATCCAGGTACTAAAGTTTAAGCATGCAAAATCTCACATTCCTTCGCGCGCGAAATATGCTTAAAAAGGGCTGCCAAGTTTTTTATTCTTCTATTAATATAATTATTTAGATATATTAATAAAAACGTACATTTTAAGAATAAGTGAACTATATCCTGTATCTAAAAATATTAAATATTACTGTGAAACAAAATTCTTGATAATATTTTTGTACTCTTGTTTATAAACTACTATTTTAGGTTGAACATATTACGTTACACATGAGAGCAATCAAACACAGATCACGCCCGGTAATTAAAGCTTTCAAACGCCAACAAATGGGGCGAAGTTTGCGACGCAAAAAGGTCAAACCGCGGTTCGAAATCAAATGTAAATTCGAGGAACAAAAACCCGGATGGGGCTTAGATAACAAATAAAACGTGGCCCAATGAATAGATTACTCCCAGGTCAATATTTGACCGGGATAATTGACAAAGTTTCGCGACTGCTCAGCGGATTCTCCATACAATACTCACGAGTTCGTCAAACAGCTGTTAACCGAATCACACCAACCGCAGCTAATCGCATCAATGTTTAATTCATGACAGGAATAATTTGATTGTGTTAATCACAGAGCATATAAGTAAGAGACTGGAGTCCCATAGATTCAATATGACCATCGTGAATAGTCAGCCTAAAGAATCGCTCTCTTACCAACTATCAAAAACCAATCAATTCTACCAACATTACAATAAATCATAGTGATTAGTGACGTGCTATGTCGATAAAAAATTATCGATATCGATGAATATTCCATTGATAGTGATGTGCGCTTAGCTTTTTCTTATTTTTTGGGATTTATTACTGATTTTGTTGTAGTGGTTATTGTTTAATAAGAAATTAAGTCATTATTTTAATTTCAATTTACCACTAAAACAAAATCAGTAATAAATTGAGATATAGTTATGTTGAGAAATAAATCAAATCAAATCAAACCAAAATTTTATTCAAATAGAATTGGTAAAATATTTTAATAGATATAACTGTTTTATACTTTCATCTCATCTGATTAGGGTGGAGCATTGAGCAACAGAGATGGTATAGCATTCTTTTTTTAAATCAGTCCTTAAAATGTTTACCACTCATAAACTTATTTTAGTGTAATCTCTCAGTTGGTAAGTGTGCCAAATGTTCTTTTCCTGTTACTTTTACCCACTCTCTGCACCTGGAAACAAAAGTATATACTGTTAATGTAATGCAGCTTGTGAGCTAGCATTTTTGCCACCATTCGCTGTGGAGAAAATTTGTAGTTTTAATTATTTGTAAATATTGTTAGTATTAAATTGGGTGTAAACAAATGTTAATTTATGTATTGATACAATTACATAAATAAATAAATAAACAGTACACACTCAAAATTATTTTATAACATTATATTGTATGGTTGCGGCATTTTCTAAAAGATGTTGGTTTTATTAGATAATCATCTGCTATATAAACTGACACCTACCATAATATAATAAACTTCTATCACCATTGAAATTCTTAAGTATTTTATGTCTTAAAATACATTAGTTCAGTACAATGATTGTAAGAATAATAAAACTATTTAAAATTTCTGTATTATGTTATCCAGACATTATGATGAATATGTAGAAAATAAAACAAGGGATTTTATTTACTCTTTCATTTTAAATTTAAGTTATTAATAAACCTTTGAATTCAGGAAATAATTTCAAATGCTAGCTCAAAAATTTAATGCAAAAGTAACATTTTTGTATTAGGTATAATGTAACATAGGACCCTAAAATAATTAAATTTCTCTTATAATAAAATGAGTAAATTTTTCGTTACATAATAATGTGCTATTTATTGTAATTAAATAATAATGA